>CM057449.1:111102500-111105000 GCA_016271365.2 Neoceratodus forsteri
AAAAGCTTTCATAAAAATTTGTGACACTTTCATGAGTGTGATACTACTTTGCGAAAGTACCTTTTCCAGAAACTTGAAAAACATATTTCTAGGGTGTTTAACCTCAAAATAAAGACATGCCTAGCATCCTCAGGGTCCGACTAGGTAAACACAAAAATAATTGTGTTGCTAGAGGGTCCCAAATGTAAATGCCAAGCATTTTCTCATCACTAACTGAAAACAAAATGGTGGATTTGCAAAAGTAAAACTGCATTTGTGAAAGTGTTGAACTTTTAACTTCTCCCATTGACTTATAATGGGAACTTGTTTTTGAATAACTTTTGAACCGTTCAATATTTTTCACAATCTTCAAAAGGCACATTGGGGACCCCGGCTGCATGTTCCTTGAAGTTTTCAGACCAGTCGCATAAACCGAGCGACCTGTAGGTGAGAGGAAAGAAATCACAAAAAAGCATAATTGTGCAATTGGTTGTTGCTTAATAACTCTGCAGTCGTATATCCGACCAGTACAAAACTTGGCAGATCCCAAGATCTACCATTCCAAATTGTCTGTACCAAATTTCAGGCATATCTGTTGAATGATGGCAAAGTTATTAAGGTGCAAAATTTGACCCTTTAACCTTAAAAGTGCTACTCAACCCTAACTATGGTAGCTATATGGGATGGATATAGGATGGATATAGGATGGAGGAGGGGATAGAGAGATGGATATCTGTCTGAGATATATATATATATATATCTATCTATATATATATATATATATATATATATATATATATATATATATATATATATATATATATATATATATATATATATATTATATCTATATATATATCTCTATCTATATATATATATATATATATATATCTATATCTCTATATATCTATATATCTCTATATCTCTATATATCTATATATCTATATCTCTATATCTATATATCTATATATCTATCTATATATCTATCTATCTATATCTATCTATCTATCTATATATCTATCTATCTATCTATCTATCTATCTATCTATCTATCTATCTATCTATCTATCTATCTATATCTCATATCTCTATATCTCTATCTATATATATATATCTCTATCTATATCTCTATCTATATATATATATATATATATCTATATATATATATATATATATATCTCTATCTATATATATATATATATATCTCTATCTATATATATCTATATATATCTCTATCTATATATATCTATATCTATATATATATATATATATATTATATATATATCTATATATCTATATCTATATGAGGAGGAGGAGGAGAGATGTATATCTAAGAAAAATCAAAGTTAGCATTATTGTCTAGATATTTCCTGAAGATGACAAAGTGAAAACGTAGATTTTTAACTTTTCTATTCAGCATGCATTTAATATAACCATTTTGTTTTGCTTTCAGACCACATGCTGATACAGTACCATGTTTTTGTTTATACAGATATATATATAATATATAATGCATGTATGCATAGGGGTGTGTATGGGTATATAGGTATATATTGGTATACAGGTATGTGTGTGTGTGTGTGTGTGTGTGTGTGTGTGTGTGTATAATATTCAGTTTCAAAAACAAAAAAAAACCCTATTTGACTGTCACTCTCAATACTAATTCTTGCTCTACACCCCTGGACACCTTCTCGCTCTCCCCCCTTGGTTCTGACACCCACCCCCATCTCCTCTCTCTACACCCACCCTCCCTCTCCCCAAACCTCTCCTCTGTAAATCCCCCTACCCTCCCAATACATCACCTGTACTCAAATCCATGACCTTTCTTCCCACTCTTTGCATAGAATCCCCCCCTTTCCTCCCCTCTGTCAAACCTCCCAAACCTTTCACCCTTCCCTGATCCACTCACGAATGCTAAACCTAGAGGCCCTTCTCCGGTGCCTAAACCTATGAGCTCCACCCGCAAGGCACTCAAATAGCAGATGCAAAAAGTACTCTCCTCCTCCTACCCCTGCTACTCCTACTTCTGGCAGGTGATATACATCCAAACCCTGGCCCCACAACAACAAATCTTCCCCCAGTGTCTCTGGTACCCCAACTCAGTTTCTCACCGAACTCGTTCCCAAAGGGCCTCCATATATTCCACATAAACGTCTGAAGCCTCCTCCCCAAACTAGCCACCCTCTCTGTCTGGTCAGTACCGTACAATCCGGACATACATTGTATCACAAAAACTTGGCTTTCAAGAAAAATCTCCAACCCCTCACTCGCCATACCTAACTATATCCTATTCTGCCAGGACCATGGAAAGCATGGCGGGGGGGTAGCACTGTATATCAGACACTCCATTAAGTGCTCTGTGGTTTTCAAAGAATCACGCCCATCCTCCCAAGAATCCTTAGTCGTTCACCTATCCTTCCCCTTATCCACTCCTCTTTATATTGGTGTTCTATATACCCCTCCGAAACCCTCACCTGACTCACTCATCTCGGCCATTTCCTCCATCTCTTCAACCTCCTCA
>CM057449.1:111112500-111310000 GCA_016271365.2 Neoceratodus forsteri
AATATTGGATTTTGCCAAAATAAGTTTATAGTAGGAAACTCTTGAAAAGGATTCAATTTCCTGCAGTAGGATTGGTATACTGGCAACTGGGTTTGTCATGTAATAATAGATAATCTGCATAAGCTGACAAAAGATGTTGAGTTCCTATTTGAATTCCTTGCAAACCCTGTGTCATAGGTAATCTCCTAATAAAGGGGTCCAAATAGAGATTGAAAAGGAGTGGAGAGAGAGAGGACAGCCTTGTCTAGTGCCATGGAGCAATGGGAATGAAGTAGATAAGTGACCATTACCCCAGACCCAAGCCATAGGGAACATATATAATAACCTAACCCAGTCAACAAATGCGTGTGGGAAACCATAACAGGATAATGCGGTGAAAAGGAAGTGCCAAGGGACATGATCGAAAGCTTTCTCCGCATCTAAAGATGTAAGGGCAATTGATGCAACTGAGTTACCAGCTAGGGGAATGAGATGCAAAAATCTACGCATATGATCACTCGAGGATTGTCCTGACATAAAACCAACCTGTTCATTAGTGATTAATGTTTCCAATAACGGACCCAGGCCGATTGGCTAATACTTTTGCCAATATTTTGACATCTACATTAAGTAAAGAAATAGGATGGTAATTTTCAGTATAGTGGGGGTCTCGGCCTGGTTTAGGAATAATGGTAATCAGGGCTTCAAGGAATGTAGGATCTGAAAAACTATTCTCATACTAAAAATTAAATACTTTTGTCAGAAAGGGGGAACATTCTGTACTATATAATTTGTAAAGATTAGTCTGGAAGCCATCTGGTCCAGGTGATTTGTCTATGGTGAGTTGTTTAATTGCTTGTGTGACTTCCCATTCTAGAATATGAGAGCTGAGGAGTGGGATTTTATCTATGGGTAAGGTCGGGAGAGTCAGTTGGTCAGAGTATGTTTGAAGTTGTTGTTCACTTGGGATCTCTTCCTCTACAGCATTGTATAGTTCCCCATAATATTGTGCAAAGCCGGAGGTAATTTCTCTCTGATTTGTAACTAATGGGCCATCTCCGGCAAGGTATAGTCCTGGCACTAAACTGGTCGACTCAGCTTGTTTAATACGGATAGCCAATAATTTGCCAGCACATTCCCCAGATTCCAAATATTTAATCTTGATACGTTTTAAAGAGAGCTCAGCTTTTTGGGACATGAGATCTGAAAACTGGGAGTGTAGTGCTTGGAGTTTGATCCATTCAGTTTCTGAGGAGCACTTGCTGATTGTTGGTTCCAAAGCTTAAATATCTTGCAACAATTTTTCAGTCTGCATTTTAAACTTTTTAAGCCTGTTAGAAGCTAAGTGTATACATTCCCCCTGTAAAGCACATTTCAGGGCAGACCAGACTACCTACGTCAATACGAGGAACTGAACCAACATTACTTTCAAGGAAGGAGGTAATTAAAGTTTTGAGATGGGTCTGTATAATGGTAAGTTGGAGTAATTGAGTATTTAATCACCATATGGAATCCCTTTTAATTCCAAGCCCTAAGATGTATGTAAAAGAAACCGGGGAGTGATCGTAGCCTCCATTATTCCTGGCAAAATATGGGAACTTATTAAAAAAAATCTGTGAACAAGTGCGGTGGGGAAAAGAGAAGAAAGTATATTGTTTTTCAGTGGGATTGAGCAGTCTTCATATGTCAAGGAGACCCAACCCATTTATTAATTCTTGTAAGGCTCTCTGTGCGGGGGATAGGCCAGACCGTTTAAAGTCTGATCTGTCTAAAGTAAGCTGAGGAGTGATATTCCAGTCTCCTCCGAGAAAGATTGTCTTGGGGGGAGTGGAAGAGGTCAATTCCATCAACCTTGTAAAAAAATGCTGGGGAATCTGCATTTGGTCCATATATAGAACCAGTTGTAATTTGGTGGGAGCCCAAGGATCCATGCAGTATTGTAGTGCCCTTGACTATCCCAGATTTCATGTGCCAATTTAAAGGGAACATTTTTATGAAGTAGAATGGCAACACCTCCTCGATTTGTAGATACTCCTGCTCCAAAAGCTTTCCCTACCCATCCTTTAAGCAAAAGAGGAGTGTCCTCTCTTCTAAGGTGGGTTTCCTGTAGACAAACTATTAGCTTTGAGATTCCATCAATGTTTCAAGATGATTTCTTTTGCATCTATCCCTGGCCCCCTTTATATTTCAGCTTAAAGTGATATATGGACCAAACATTATTTATAAGTTGAGAGTAGGCCTAGATGCGAGGTAGAGCATGTAGAATGACAGAGAAATACTTGATGTCTTTATGTGTATCAAGAAAAGAAAAAAAGGTCCAAAAGCCCTCCCCCTCCTCCCGTATGATCCCCAAAAATCCCTTATTAACTACCCCAGTTCTTACAACTGCACTTCAAACCTATTCTGTCAGGTGATGTATATAAAACAAGCCTACAAACACATACATTCCCCATAGCCCCCTCCCCTAACTCGCTTTTAGCATGCAGCAGTAATAAAACCTTCAAAAATCAAATAGCTGACCCCAATGTTATGAATAAAGTAAAGTGACTTATCTGAAGGAGTCTATTCCTCTATCCTGAGAGGATTTCTCCTATTTCAATGGGTTAAAATACAACATTATGATATTTAGTAAATGTTAATATAAAATGGATATAACACACTAATAACATAATTATAAATGGTCAGTTCTCAGAGTTGCCTGTTACTTCACAGGTAGTCCTTAGAGGCAGGCGCCAGCAATAGTGTAAAGAATTAACTGTGGAACCAGATGTAATTCAGGGAAAAGTGTGGGCTCTTTATTGAGGAAAATAAGTCCTTTAGAGCCATCATTACTGCAGGTAGTCCTTAGAGGCAAACGCCAGTAATGTTGTGCAGAATTGACCGTGGAACCAAATGCATATTAAAGAAAACGTGGGTTCTTCATTGAGGGAAGTAATTCTTGTAAAGCCAGCATTAAAAGGTTGTTCACAGTAAGATCCATCTGCTCGAGATAATAAAATGGGTAGATAGCAGGAAAAAACGGCAGTAGTTTACTGCGTCACACATTATGCTCTCGTCCCAAAATTCAAGGACATGAATAGCTCATAGCCTTGGCACAAAAAAGCTGCTGCTATTATTTTGATTAAATGTCTGCACTGCATCTGAGGACAGGTTCATTTAAACAAATCAGGAAGAGCCATTTTTCAATCAATCATCCATCATTCTTTATTTGTATAAGGCGCCTTTCTTAAACCAAGGCACCTGTACAATATTACATAAAATAAATAGTTAAAACATTAAAATAATCAGAAATCATTAAAGGCTTTACTAAAAAGGTAGGTTTTCAAAGCTCCTTTAAAGCTTTGGACACTCACTCACTCAATGCCTGCTCCTGGGATTCGTAGGTCTGCCAGTGATCTCCCAGTTTAACTTGGAAAATTGCCAGGTATTTTACCCGGAATGGCTCACCAGCTGCAATCAACTTGGATACAAGTGGGTACAACTCTTAGCATTTCAGTCGGACCGACTGGGGCAAGTCTTGTTATTCTAACTCATTTTCCCTCCCATAATACTTGTAAAGCTTTTACTTGAGAGAGGATATGAAATAGATATATGATAGAGATGGCAATAGAGAGAGATATATATTATCTATAATATAGATATAGAGACATTATAGCTATATAGATATATCTATAAGCTCTCTCGTATATCTCTGAGATCTTTCTAGAGAGAGAGAGTGTGCGAGAGAGCTCTCTGAGATCTCTCTATATAGAGAGAGATGGATAGAGAGATGGACAGAGGGAGGGGCGGAGGGATGGAGGGACGGGGAGATGAAGGGAGGGATGGGGAGACTGACGGAGAGATACAGAGGGAGAGATGCAGACCATCTCTATCTAACCATCCCCAGCATCCATCATTAAATTTTTAAGTGATGGCACTTTTTAAGACTGGCTTTTCCAAACTCCTCACACTGGCACAGAAGATCCAGAAAGCTAATGCATGAAGAGAAGTACACATGTGTTCATTTACTTATCCTGTGACAGCACTTATTGCAGTATTTTGCACAGCACATCAGGTGCTTCTCCTGCAGCCCACCATAGTTCACCCATTAAATGAAATGAATTGGATTGACACCTTATTTTAGATTTTTTTTTTTTCCCCTCACAGATCTTCCTTGTGTGGTTAGCGGAAGTCTGATTGAGATGTTCGACCCCCAAGAGAAAACATTCGATGATGGTGGCTGGGAGTGGAAGCTGGAAGATCAGGAGGACAGAGAAGAGGTGCAGTGTTATAGTGACCAGTTCCTCCCCTTCGCCCAGGTCCTAACCACAGTCACTGGAGAGCAATGGGAAACCACCTTGAAAAAAAAAGCACTTCTGTGGGACTCTCTTCCGCTTTCCACTGAGAAACAATCCTTCTGAGATCTCCCAAAACTTGTACAATATCCAGCGGGTGGATGACCTCTTTGACTCCTTCAGAGCAGATGCAAGCATATCCCTGCTTTTCCTGTGAAATGTGACAACTTTGGTCCTAATGAAGGTTGGACAAGATGGAGTGGTGAGCAAGCTATTGCGAGTGGTAGCAAAGTTTGCAGGATGCTGCCAATGAGGGGTGGAGGTGCTGGACCTGTACTGTGGTACAGACTCTTCATCTTGTCTGAAAGTAATTTCCTCCCAGACCTGTGAACAGAAAAGTGAAGAGAGATGCCAGTGGATGGTGACTAACTATACAGCAAAGGCGGGATCACTACCTGATGTGGATGACCTTGCAAAAAAACTAAGTTACACACCCTGTGTTTCCTTAGCTTTTCCAGTGGAGGATGCCAAGACTGACCCCCTTAAAGGACGTCTGTGCTGCTTCCTGCCTCTTCCAGATAATGAGGCCAACTGGACTGGGCTTGTCACACACATTAATGCCTGCTTTGGTCTCACAGACAACAGGCGGCACATCAAATGGGTAGAGACAGACCAGAAACATGATGAAGCTGCCCAATGGAACCAGCTTATGATGGAAGAGATCCTCCCACTGGCATATTGCCGCATGATCCTGGATGCAGTCTCCCAGGCTGCAGAATCAGTGTTGCCCATATCTGTGGTCTACAGCCTTTGGCCAAACATCCAGTGGGTGAAGCACAGTGAAAGACGGCTGGAGATGGCAAGAAGAATCCTAAAGCACTTGGTCACACTCAAAGTCCTGTGTCTGGAGAGGGATTTGTTCACCTGGGTAAAACCTACAGAGGCTGTCTTGATGCCAGTTATTGTAAATGAAGCAATACAAACAGCTTTTGAAGCATTTCTCCTAAATGCACATCAACCTTTAGTCAGAGTTCCCAGCCATGTTGCCCAGGGCATTCAGTCTACATTTCAAGGGTCAAAGGGCCCAGATCTGGCAACACCATCTTTTGTCAGAAGGGTCCTGCAGTGGTCACCTATCTTCCATCCTGAAAACCAGAAGAGGATGTTGCTGGAGTAAGTCCTTAGTGATGGGGCTTACTGGGACCTTCAAGGGCTGCAGCTGTTGCCACTGAGTGATGGCTCATTCTCCAGCTTTGAGACCGTGGTTTCCAGTACAAAGGTGTTTATAGACAGTGCAGACTTTCCACGGTGAGTGCCTCCCATAATTTGTTAGTTTTCTTTGCCATTCAATAACCATCGTTCTTCAAATCACTCCTCTGGTATGGTGAGCTGTCTGTGTTGATATCTCTTTGAAACTTTGCCATCTAGGCTGCCAAATTTGATATATGTTGATGCTGTCTGTGTTGGTACCTCTGAAACATTTTGCCAGCTAGGGCAGCCAGACTTGACATATTGACGCCATTTATAGTAGATAACATGGGCAACCCCATCATTCCTCCTAGAAATCTAGAATTTGTCAGCAGAAAATGACCACATATCCCATCCAGTCTGCTCAAGTGTTCCCTGTCTATGTGGACATCCACAGAATAAGCTGGGAAACTATGCCCTCTGCTTTTCAATGGTTAAGGTTTGGAGCAGTTAAGATAGCAAGTGTTTTTACTCCCACAAGAGTATATAATTCAGTACACAGCAGAGCACAGGAGTCAGATGGAGTGGGCACTTCAGAGATTGAGAATTGACTCTGATAATGACTACATGACTGGTTGCTGACTCCGTGCCCATTATTAGGGATACCAGACTGGCTAGATAACTGAGAACACACATGGTTTTCATAATGCTGTTCAGATGCAGCCAAGTCAGTGCTTGGCAGACAGTTGAACAGAAGAGCAGCCCACTTCATCCATCAGTGTTTGAGCATTCAGGATAGGCATAAGGGAATCTTGGTAGGAAGAAAGAGCCTGAGATCAAGTAGGGTCTGCAGTGATGCATTAGGTAGGGAAAAATGGGCAGACTGGGTGGGCCAAGTGGTCCTCATCTGCCGACAGATTCTTTGTTTCTATTTTCTGTCTTGTTCTGCTGCCTTTTTAGCACTGCTACTATTTTGGGGGGAATGTTTTGAGGAGAGGGATAAAATAAATCTGTGTTCTTTGCTCAGAGCCAAACCGGAGAGTGGTGGTGGTGGGGGTGGGGTTGGAGGGAAAGGAAGCTTGGCAAACCGGCACAGGCAGTCCGCTAGCTAAATGTAGCTTTTTAGAGCCTGCTAATGTAGCTGGCTAAGCACTGAATAAATTAAGCAGCAGCATATTCTCTCTTTAGCTGCAGTTGGTGGCTACGTAGTAGCGCAGTCTATATCCTTAATTTGTTAATTATAACTCCTACTGTAAGTTACAGCTGAATTTTAGTCAAAGGAACTGGAAAATGCATTTTAATTTTGATCCCTGTCTAAGCAGAAACAGAGGTTAAGGGAGGGAAGAAGGAGAGTTAAAGATTGGTGCCAGACTGGGACCAAGGGAAAGTACTGAAGTTGCAAGTATTAAGACTGCCACTAATAACCAACTAGCATTCCCAGGCCCTGATTTAAATGTGAATGCTAGCATTGGGTAAATATTGGCTACAAATGTTATACCTTAAAAGTTGTTTAAAATCTATTTAAAATACTGTTATCACAGTAACTATCTGTACCTGCTGTTGCTTATTAGAATCTTTAGAACCACAGAATCTTTTGAGCTTCTTCCACTCCAACATAAAATAGTATACTCCTTTGCAACATCTGTGCCTTGCATTTAGAACTCCCTCCCCCTACAGATCAAACTCACCAAATCCCACCAAGCCTTTAAACTGGGTCTTCACTCATACCTAATAGACTAACATCTGCTCCTGTTCTGAAACTTGAGACTTACTCTCAGCAGTTTTTTCTCCCTACATGGCACTTATTGTTTTGCTGCACTGTCTGGTACCCGCCTGCTCCTACTTCCCTCACTAATCCCATTGTTATAACTGTTCCTTATTTCAAAATTGTGTTGCCTGATTTCACTTAGTATTATTGTTACATACAGTACAAGTAATTAATGTAATTTACCTGCTTCTCTTAGCCTGTAGAAGTGGCTTGCTCTTTGTCTGTAAACATTGCTATGTTTTGTTCTCACCTCATGATGTGCCATGAACGATGTCACTCATGTTTGCACTTTGTTTATCCTGTTTTGTACTCTCCCGGGTTGTGCCAGAATATAGGCAATACTCTTGTCTACTGTACTTACCCGGTAAACAAAAACAAAATAAATACTTTATTGTGCAGACAAACAGCAAGAAAAAGTAGAGCATACATATCAACTCATCGGTCCCATTAACATTCAGGGCTCTGTTTGAGACTGCTCATTTGTTCGCCATGTGCTTTGGAGAATTTATTTTATTTATTTATTTGTTCTAGGATTACAAGTTACCTTTGAGCCCAGGGCTCTTTTACAAAGGTTCTTTTACAAAGGAGAATGATGCTGCTGTTTAATATTCTGATGTGTACCTGATTATTATTTTATTGTTTTAATTAACTGTATTAATGTGTTCTCAAATTGTTTCTGTGAGGTGCTCAGAGCCCTGGGATTGGGTGCCATATAAACAAAATTGTCTTGAAGTTGCCTGAATGATAAAGGTGACAAAATCACAGTAGAATCCTTTACAGTAAGGAACTAAAGATTTAGAAATGTAGAAACACAGAAGTTGGCAGATAAGGACCGCAAGGCCCATCCAGGCTGCCCTTTTCTTTTCTACCTTATAAATGCCATCGGCCTTTGCTCTGGATAGCCAACTCACCCAGTTGGGCAAGTTATAGCTGGAAAGCAAAAGCACAAACAAGGCCTCGCCTTCTCGATCAACGCTTTGGGTATTGCACATGTGGCCAATTCAGGGTGCTTCAAGGACTGCATTGTATAAGTAGACACGCAGTCATCAAGTCAATAAGTTTCTTGGCTATAGCAGAGATTAGTGAGATGTAATATTTCTTGTGGCCTATGACTTGATTTAAACCCAACCCTAGTATGCAAATGTGTTTTGTGGAAGCTGATTCCAGGCCTACAAGGGGATATAGAGGTAGGTGCCATTGGATTTCTTCCCAGAGGGGTTGGCCTTAGGATAGTCCTAGAGAATGTTTTTAAGGTTTGCATCTGGTACATATGTCAGACTCCAGGTGACACATTTTGTGGAGTTTTATTGGTGTATAGTACATATTATGGGTTACCCAATATTGCATGAGTCTGAGACCATCAAACTTGATCTCTTTGTATGTTCTTCAACATTTAAGTTCTAGTGCTTGGGTCTGTCAGATCTGGGGATTCAGTTTGCCAGTAGTGACGTAGATCCCTTTCCCTTGCAGTAGTAAAGTTTAGAAACTTTTTGTATATCAGTGAGGCAGAATTCCTTTGACTGGCAAGCACTAGCAGTTCATCCCATATAACTTTAGTCTGCTGAGTTTCTTGGCTCAGGCTACACAGAGGCTTGCTTGTTGCAGCTAACCTTCTAGGGCTTTCTAGTACTTTTCTAGCGGCCATCAGATTTCAGGTAACTGAATTTAATTTGCTTTGTGTTAGCAGACTAAATTCTAGATGAACAGAGTTTCTTGGCTCGGGCTGCACAGAGGCTTGCTTGTTGCTGTTAACCTCTAGGGCTTTCTGGTACTTGCTAGCATTCTGGTACTTTCTAGCTTGGGTTGTACCTTCAGCAGGCATCGGATTTCAGGTAGCTGATTTTCTGGCAGAGTACTGAGGGATCCCGCCCACCCCCATCCCAGGCTTATCCACCTTTACAGGCACACAACCTGAGGATTGGTTGTGGCTTCCTGTTTACAGACAGAAAAGGATAGCAGTAAGCACAACACAGCTGACTTGATATACATACTCTAGCAGGGCAACGTAAGAGTGGGATCTTACTGTAGGGCAGAAGGAAAGAACAAATTATCCTCTTTTTTTTTTAAGGAGGCACAATTAACGAGAGACAGTGTTTTCAGGGGGTCAGAGCACAACTGGGAGCTAAATTAAGCAGTAACCAGTGCAGGTGGCAGTAGGGAAAAGGGGTTTCTCTTTCACAGGGCACAGCTAAGCAAAGAAAGGCAGAGTAGAAAAACAAGATGGGGAGTGATGCAATGCAGTGGTTGCAGGGCATCAGTTTTCAGGAGGACATTCTGGATGCTGCAGTGTTGTCCCAATCTCCAGGCACCTCTCTAGGCTGTGGGTAGAGATTACATGTCTCTGAGCTGCCTAGGATTCAGAGGACCTTCGCCCTCACCCAGGGACCTCCTAGTTGGCCTCCATTACCTCAGCAGTTGCCACACAGAAGGAATGGATGACTACAGTAAGCTCAGGGAGGGTGGAGGCAGTGGCACAGAGGCACATCCACCAACCAGTGACACTACATAACTCCTACACTGTGCTGGAGAAACAGGAAGATCGTATGGTGACATCCAAGGTGGTGTTCTGAGAGGATGAGAGGGTCGTCCAGGATGGATTCAAAGGGCTGGAAATAGGAGACCCCAGAGGAGGAAACCACTCCTAGTGGGGGACTCCATTGTCTGGGACACAGAGTTGGGAATAGGTAGCAAGGGAGAGAGGGGAGTAAAGTGCCTACCTGGAGGCAAAGCTTGGAGGGATGGGAAGTGAATCCAGAGGATCGCATGGGCCATAGCAAAGAGGGAGGGGCTGTATGTCCTTGTCCACCTGGGGACAAATGACATGGCAGGGGAGAAAGATGAGCTAGATAAGATACAGGAAGAGTTCAAGGAGTTTGGAAGGGGCCTCATGTGGCTAGCAAGCTCTGTAACCATCTTGGAAGTTCTGCCTGTCCACAGCAAAGGGGAGGTTAGGACACTCCACATCCAAAAATTCAACACATAGTTGAAGAAATGGTGCGAAGAGGGTTTGACTTCATGGGGAACTGGGGCCCCACCTTGAGGGATGTGGGCCTATTCAAGGGTGACTGCCTGCATTCATCCAATGAGGGGACCAAGGTACTGAGTGAAAAGTTTAGAAGCTTCATTAGCAAGCATTTAAACTAGCCAATGGGGAGGTGGAGGTACAATAGGAAACAAAATACCCCCCCAAGAATACATGAACTACAGGGGAACTCAAGTGGAAAGTAAACCAACAGTGAGCACATGTCAACACAAAGACAGAGTGCTGAGAGGGTCTGCTATTTATAATGACAAGGATCATGATCGGAAAAGGGAGCTGCATAAAGGAGCAAAGCAGGGGAGGGACATCACAAGTTGGAGAGCCATGTGCATAAATGCCCAAAGTCTGTGTAACTAGATAGGGGACCTTGAGGCTACCATGGTAGAATCTGACCTGGATATTGTGGCCTTCACAGAAACCTGGTGTAATGAAAACCAGTGCTGGGAAATGGCCGTACCAGGTCAGTCTATCCAGGAGAGAGAGTAGGCAAGAAGGGGGAGGAGTGGCTCTTTATGTGAAAGAAAGCATAAAGATCATAGAAATTCCAGGGAAACAGGGAGGAGGGGAGATGCTGTGGGTTACACTACAAAGGAGAAAGGGGACATTCATTGGCACAGGGGTAATATACAGACCATCTCAGGGAGATGAGGAAGATAAGGAGATTACTAACAATAGAAGGGATGGCGCACAAGAGGTGTTACTGATCGGGGACTTCAGTCTATCAGATGTGGACTGGAGCCTCCCAGCAGCAGCTACACCTAGGAGCAGGAACATCATAGACTCACTGCAAGGGGCATTCCTTAAACAACTGGTCGTGGAACCTGGTACTTATGAATGGGGGGCAGTGTAATGGAGTTACAATGGGGGAGCACCTGGGGAACAGTGATCACTGAATGGCATGGTTTGAAATAACTGGCAGGAGTGGAACCAAGTCACACAGACAAGAATCCTCGACTTTAGGAGGATAGATTTCAAAGACTTGGGGAAAACACCTAGAAGAAGCACTGGTCAGAGTAGAGGAAAAGGGATAGAGGAACAGTGGGAGGTAATCAAGAGGGATTGCAATGGTGACACAACTGTTGATAAGGGTAAGCAAGAGGAAGAGAGACCATTATGGTTTTCTAGGGAGGTAGCAGAAAAGGTTAAAGCAAAAAATGGCATTTAGGCAATTCTAAAGAACACAGGATAAAGGGGATAGGGAGAGGAATCAGGAAAAACAAAGGGAGGCAGGGAAGGCAGTTAGGGTAGCCAAAGCTCAGAGCAACACATAGCAAACTCATTGATTTAAGGGGGACAAACCTTTTTACAGGTACTGTACATCAGTGAAAAAAGGAAGGCAAGGGGAGGGATTGTACAGCTGAAGGGGAAGGATGGGTCTTTAAGAGGATGACCAACAGAAAGCAGATATGCCGAACAAGTACTTCTGTTCCATTTTTATGGAAGAGATAACAGGAAATGGACTTGTAGTTAGAGATAAATGCATGAAAGGCACAAGATGGACACAGGTCTCTTTTTGAAGGAAAAGGGTGCTCAGGAATTGGCGTCAATAACAGTCGATAAGGTGATGGGACCAGATGGAACACACCCTTTAGGATAATGAAGGAGCTAAGAGATGTTGTCGGAACCTCTGACTACCCTGTTCATCCGTCATTGGAAACATGGGAGGTACCCAAGGACGGAGGAGGAACAATGTAGCCCTCTATACAAAAGTGGGAACAAGGAGGAAGTAGGAAACTATAGACCAGTCAACCTGACCTCAGTAGTAGGAAAGGTTATGGACTCAAAGCAACATGGTTTTACTGGAGGAAGGTCATGCCAGACAAGCCTTATTGAGTTCTTCAACTGGGTAACGAGAGGTTGATTGGGGTGGATGTGGCTCTATCTGGATTTCAGCAAGGCCTTTGACACCTGCCACATAGAAGGCTGTTAAGCAAGCTGGAGAACATGGGGGTAGGAAAGAGGGAGTGAAGTGAGTGGAGAATTGGCTAGGTAACAGGACACAGAGGGGTGGTGGTAGATGGCATCCACTCTACAGAGGGTAAAGTGACCAGTAGGATGCCACAGGGTTCAGTTTTGGGTCTGGTACTCTTCAATGTCTTCATCAGTGATAATGCAGAGGGTCTAGTAGGAAACGTGTGTCTGTTCATTGACAGCACCAAGCTTTGCAACATGGTGGACATGATGGGGGAGTGGACAGAATGAGAGGAGATCTAAAGAAGCTGGAGGATTGGTCAAGGGATTGGCAATTGGGATTCAGTGCAAAAAAGTATAAGGTAATGCCATGGGGCACAAAAATCCACGGGCAATATATCATCTTGGGGGGAGGCAATTCAGTGCTTCAAACAAGAGACCTGGGGGTGATCATCTCTGACCTCAAGGTCTGTAGGCAATGTGACAAGCCAGCAGGCAAGGCTAACGGGATGCTGGGATGCATAGGCAGAGGTATCACTAGCAGAAAAAGGGAGGTGATAATTCCACTATATAGATCATTGGTGAGGCAACTCCTCTAGTACTGTCCAGTTCTGGAGGCCTCTACGAAAGGACATTGATAGGCTTGAGGCGGTTCAGAGGAGGGCAACCAAAATTGTGCAGGGACTGCATCACAAACCCTGTAGGAATAGGCTGAGAGAATTAAATATGTATTCTCTAGAGGAGAGGAGGGGAAGAGGGAATATGATTGAGACATTTTAAGCATCTCACAGGGATAAATGAAGTGCAGGAGAATAAAATTTTTCAAAGAAAAAGATGCTCAAGGACAAGGGGGCACAAGCTGAAACTGGAAGGAGGGGAGGTTTGGGGGAACATGAGGGTAGTACTTCACAGAAAGGATGGTGGGCAAATGGAACAGCTTGCCAGCAGAGGTTGTAGAGGCACACAAGATTGTAGGCTTTTAAAAGCGTGGGAAAGGCATAATGGGCTGCTGGTCAGCTGGGGAGGGGGACAACCTATTACCAGCAGAATTTGGGGGGAAAAAAAAACATTTCTTAGGGATGGTGGGGCAGACTTGGTGGGCCAAAGGCCCTTCTCTGCAGACATCTGTTTTCTTTCTTTCATGGCTAGAGTCTGAAAATGTCAGGGCCGAGGACCAAGGGAGGTTGCTAATGTATGTTGTAACTGGAGGAAAGGGAACACAGGTACTTGCAATCTCACATTTTTTATTTAAACCCGTCATAGGAAACTAAGCAGTTACTTTCCAACATAAGGCATAATATATGTGTGGAGGGGACAAGATTGGCTTGTTCTGAATCAGGAAACTGGGGTTCCCTGGGATTGGCTGTTCCAGTTGAAATAGAGGTTTGGTTCCCAGGAGTCAGTGGATCTGCTTAGCGACCAGCACTGAGATACCTATTAGGAGTGTTTTTCAGAATTTGTGGGAGCTTGCAATATGGGATGTACAATAAGGCTTGGACACAAGTCCAAATCCATTTTCCTCCACTGTGGAGTGTAAGGACTGGTCACCTCATGGTTATCCTATTTCCACCACAGGAACAGGCCCGTGTACATAGCAAGATATCTGACAGCTGAAGGCCACCTTGTTCCTTAAGGGGGTGAGATTAGTACCTGACCTGCAAAGCATTTTTATTGTTCCACAGGAAGGAAGTCCAGGTGGGATTATGTGAACCAGTAGTTGGGTATGGCTTATCATATGCAGTGTGTACAGCTCCCTTGATAGGATGTTCATTTCTATATTTATACATGCCCAGAGAATCGGAGGGAGTGCAGACCATCCTATCAGATTCTGATTATTTAGTTTTTGATTACCAGGTAAGTGCACTAGACAAGAGTATTGCCTATATTCTGGCATGACCTGGTAGTTACACAACAGAGAATCGGGTACAAACAGGATGACATTGTTCACGGCGTAGCATGAGGAGCACAAAAACATAGCAATGCTTACGGACTAAGAGCAAGTCAAATTTTACAGAGCCAAACACTGTTAACTAACTGCCTGCACTAGACATAATGAAAAATAACACTAATCAGGTAAGTATTAAAACAATAAACACTTATAACAATAGGGTAAGTGTGGAAAGTAGGACTGGCAAGAGTCAGAAGCGAGGAGACAGTAAGTGCCATTATGCTGAGGAACACCTAGGTGAAATCTCAAGATTCAGAGCAGGAGCAGACCTTAGAATCCAGTAGGTGGGCACGAAGGCCCAGTTTGAAGACCTGGTGGGATTTGGAGAGTTTGACCTGCTGGGGGAGAGTTCCAAAGGAGAGGGACAGATGTTGCAAAGGAGAGTTCATCCTTTTTTGGTGAGACACCTAGGAATTTCCAAAGGTGTTTGTTCTGATGACCTAAGGGGATAGATACAAGTAGAGTGGGTAAGTAGCCTAGACAGGGGTCCCAATTCTGATTATCAGGCAGCCAGTAGAGTAGAGTCTATATGACTGAGGGAGAGCCAGCCCAGTCTGGAGTAGAGTTGACAACAATGAGTTACCCTGTGGGCAGAGAGGGCAAATCTGCATATGCTGTTATAGCAATTTAAGCAAGGACTCTGACTTCTTGTAGAATATGACTTTCTTGCTCCTAGCGATCAAGATACACAGGTATTTAAGCACAGCTGGGCTCCAAGTGCCCTCCCATCTCATCACTGGATATTTGCAATATGGTTGAGAGGCATTGTACATGTTTTAGAGAGGTCAAGTTTATAGCTCCTTAGCTGACCAAATTCTTGTAATTCAAGTGCAACTGGGATTGCGTCCTCTGGACCTTCCAGAGGCAGAAGAATGTCATTCACTTAGGTGGACATTTTGTATCTATTCTCCCCCACCTGTATGCCTGTGATTCTCTTGTCTGCCAGGAACCTTCTTTTTTTATCATAGAAAGTTTTATTGAAGTTTTGACTTGTACATGGTAAGCCAGGAGCCTTCAGGAGGCATCACCAGTAGAAAACAAGAAGTTGTTATCCCTCTGTACAGACAGCTGGTGAGACCCCATCTGAAGTACTGCATGCAGTTCTGGAGACCCAATCTCCGCAAAGACATAGACAGAATGGAAGCTGTCCAGGAGGGCAACTAAAATGGTGCAGGGTCTGCACCGGAAGACATATGAAGAGAGACTTAAGGAGCTTAATATGTATAGCCTCGAGGAAAGGAGGGAGAGGGGGGACATGATAGAAACTTTCAAGTACCTCAAGGGAATCAACAAAGTCCAAGAGGGTAGCATCTTTCAAAAAAGAGTTGTGCAAGAACAAGAGGGCACAATTTGAAGATAGAGTGGGGCTGACTCAGAGGTAATTTAAGGAAGTATTTTTTACAGAGAGGTTGTGGATGCATGGAACGGCCTTCGGAGAAGGTTGTGAGTCAAAATCAGTGGTGGAATTAACATGCATGGATAGTCATAAGGCAATTCTGGGGGTGGGGGTAGGAAGAAGTAGGCTGCCGGTTAACTAGGATCTGCAGCTTATCCAGTAGGTAGGAAAATGGGCAGACTGGGTGGGCCAAGCGGTCTTTATCTGCCATCAAATTCTATGTTTCTATGTTTCTGGTCAGTGGTTCAGAGTATAAAATTGAAAAGGTAAGGGATAGGTGTGCCCTGCCTAGTTTCCTTTGTAGAAAAGGGCTGAGAAAGTACCCCATTGCAGGTGATTTTAGCAGATAGCTAGACATACAGTAGTTTACCCAGTCTATGAAGGTATTGAGAAAGCCAAATTCTTCCAGGGTAGTATAAAATAATGGCCATCGCACCCTATCAAAGGCTTTCACTGCATCCATCAAACACAGTGGGCTGCTTGGAGTCCCTTGATGCAGCATAAACCATAAACCTCACCTGCTCTGGGCTAATCAGGGAATTCCAGATAGTATTCACCTGGGAGGCCATGTTTTGGCTAGTATTTTGATGCAAAAGACTAAGGTTTACTGACAAAAAGCACTTTGCTTTCTAGGTTTGCTTGAAAGGACAGAGTGAGGAACATTAACAGAATAAGGAGAAACATTAAGGCTTCTCTTAGCTAAGCAGTTACTTTCTTGTTACTATTTTGCTTTGTGCTTACAGGTTGTGCTTACGGGTTTTACACTATCTCTTTAGGTTCAGCAGAGTTACTGTTTTGTTACTGTTTTGTTTTGTGCTTACAGGTTTGGCTTTTAGGTTTACAGGCTTTGCAGTCTTTCTCACATTGAAGGAGCTAATTGCTTTTCTTCCACAGCTCTTCCTGGGGATTAGGAGTGTAACTGGGGTGGAGCTGACAAAGGCTTAGTACCTTCCAACAGAAGGTAGATTTAAAAGGTTAGGTTTCCTTTACTTTTGTCCTAAGGTGCTTATGGTTGGTGGTGTTTGGAGCCACCGCAAAAGGTTGATTGTTTTTCTCTATAGGTACCTCTATTGATTTTCTACAGGGGAAGTAAGGAAGGGGCAGGACTTTCTGCACATCTCAGAAAAACAATCTTTAGTTTTGTCCACCCTGTTCTATTCTTTGCTTCCATATTTCCCTTAAAACAGCTGCTCTAAAACCATGACAAGAGGATAAATGATCTTTTTACTCTCTAGAAATCACCCAGGTGGATCCACTCCAACCTCTCCAACCTAAAATATTCTAGTAGCAATGGAGATTTTCACTTGTGGATAATTTGGGGCCCAATTCAGTAGGGTGCTCTTCCATGGCATGGGTCAATGTCCAACTTGCTGGGCTATAGCCAACCTTAGGGCCGAGATGAGTAAGCATGGGCCACGATACATAAGCTCCATTAGTTGCAAAGCTACAGGCACCGCCATCCCACCTCTGACCCAGTGGCACACAAATGTCAGCACTGGTCCTAGGCAGGATTCTGAATCAGAGGGGCTGGCAGGTGGTCAGGAGATGGAGGTGAGGCCATGTGGCAAGAACTAAAACATGAATATCCAAAAACAACATGCTTATAAATAAGACATTTACCAATGGTAATGAAAGCTGTCACTGGGCATTGTGGTGCTGCTAGGAACAACTCGTGGTGCCAAGCATGATTGAAAAAGGATAAGAAAACAATGGCAACAGGGATAAAAGGAAACTTATCATAGTGGGAGTCTATGATCCGTGAGTAAAATCCCACAAATTCAAACGGCAATACCAGGGTCATTGTCCAGTGTCTCCCAGGTGCATCTGTAAAACACAATGCATCGAGCAGATTGTGTGAAGGGAGGATGGAACAAAGTACGTAGTCATTCACCTAGGGATAAATGACTTGTCCAATCAATCAGTTGTGGAGGCAAAGGAACATATTGTACAACTTGCTAACAGAATATCCTCTCTTGTCCACACTGGCATTCTCTGAGATGCTTCCAGTCTGGCGGTGGGGTGGAAGCACATAGAGAGTCAGCGAGGAGGACATACACGAGTTTAACTTATGGCTGAGGGAATGGTGCCAGGAAAACCGCTAACTAAGTTGGAACAAATGGTCCTCATCACCTTCCCTCTCCACCATGCTGTAGTATGGTGGATGGCCCACCAGAACCTTCCATGGAACATTCCATTCTTTTCCCGGACTCCCAATTAGATCCTCACAGTGGACGCCTCCGGGGTCCTGCTGGAATGCCCACCTCTGGTTTTATTAGACCCAAAGGTCATGGACAGATCTGGATTCTGGAGTCTGATCTCCACAGCAATGTTCTGGAGAATGAGGGCTGTTCTGCTTGGTCTCCAGGCTTTCAGGAGCATCTTGGCCCCAGTCCCATGCTAATTATCAAACAATGTCTGTCATGCGCTACATAAACAAGCAAGGGGGTATTCTAGGTGTCAATATGGCTCAGCTGGTAGCACATCCACCTCTGGGCCAGAAGGTTGTGAGTTCTAGTCCCACACAAGGACTGATCTCGTACCTAAATGCTGGTGCCAGGGTGCTATACTAGGGAGGTGCTGTACGGTCAGGGTGTGGCACTACTCGAATGAGACATTAAACTGAGGTCCCTTGTACCCATCTCTGGGGCTATCCTGGTGGGTGTCCTGGTGGAAATAGAAGAACCCATGGCCCTTTTTGCAATACTAGGGGACTTCCCCCACTGTTCTGGCTAACATTCCCCTTCCCATAAAACTGGTTCATGCAACTGTCCAAGGTTGTGTGTGTGTGGGTGTTGATGTGCAAAATCGTTGCCAGTCTAGCATTGCTTATAAAGCACTTTAGGTTACAGTGTGTATGAAAAGTGCTATATAAATGCTGATTCATCTTCTTCATTCAGTCTTATCCCCTGTGCAGGGAAGTGTGTGGTACTGGGCCATGTCTCATGCCTTTAGCGGTCTGCCATGTTTCTCCCAGTGTCCAAAACTTCTTGGCAGATGGGCTAAGCAGGTCTTGGTTCCTGGTGCGTAAGTGGGAACTGTTGACATCTGTGGCAAACTACTCTTTGCAAGATGGGGTCATCCAGAGTTGGACCTTTTTGTGTCCCCACACAGTGGAAGACTGCCATTTATTTGGATCACTCACTCAGGGCCTGGAGTTTTTGGTGAAATAGGTTGTCCCTGCCCTGGAAAGGAAGATTATTTTACACCTTTCTTTTGATCCATCTCATTCAGAAGGTTCTACTCAAGCTTGTGAGGTGGAGCATCCCACCCTAATGCTGGTGGCTCCTCCTTGCCTCTCCAAATTATTTTCCACTAAAGCAGCACCTGGCAGTGGAGTCTTCTGTTCAGATCTCCCTCTTTGGGTCTGCTGTCCCACTCGGGGGGTCCCTGATCCATCCGGACCTGTGATCTCAGCATCTGCATGCCTGTCTCCTGAAGACCTAGCCATTGCCCATTTTGGGGTTTCACCCCAGGTGGCTGATGTCTTGCATGTGACTAGAAGCCTTCTCTGAGACATACCTATTCTCTGAAGTGGAAGTGCTTTCCATATGGTGAGCTTCCTGTTCTCTGAACCCATTTGTGTCCTGTCAGTACAGTACTGGACCACCTTCTGTCCTTATCAGACTCGGGTCTCCAGTACTGTTCAACAAGGTGCAATTGGCTGTTTCAGCTTTCCTGCCTCTATTAGTGGGCACACAGTGGCCCAACTAGAGGTTTCCTGTACATTTTAAAGGGTATTCTGCACGGTATGCCCCCCCGTATGGCGATGCCAACACAGTTGTAACTCCCTTGCAAATGGGGGTTCCTAACGTGCCTTATGCCTGGTTGGTAATCAGCATAAAGCCGCCAAAAGGAGGGCCCGTGAAGTGCTTTTTAAGGCCTCCGTATACTGTCCCTTTAAGGGCTGCCTTTTGCAGTCGGAATGGGTTAAAATGGGAAGGGGTTCGAGTGTTGTCATGCTCGACTCCCACCCGTGCTGCCAAGTGAGCAATCCATTCTGCCATCACTAATAGTCAGGGTCCCGATTTTTCTGCAGCACATCGGAGCAAAGTTCTGCGGCAGGGTTCTCATTTGCCGCAGAACTTCTGCGGCACTCAACACCAATTTCTGAGGCAATTCTGCGGCACATTTTTACCCTTAATTTTTTTCCTTTTTTTGTTTTTTTCGCCATATCTGACACAATGCACACTCGTAACAGTCATTTTATGGGTGTTTGTCACCAAATTTTCAACATAGCCAGTTTAAGACCACTGCTCATGAACAGTGTCACTGTGATTTTCTTAATTTATCCCGTACATTGATTTCGCACACTGACTGCGCCATTCTGCGCTAAAAGGGTGGAAACACATTTTGGGTGAGATGTGAAAAATGACAGCTGTACTACTCATAAGACAGTGTGGTGAAATGGCAATGTTGAAACTCTGGAGTGAAAATATTGAAATTTCGCGAACTTACGAGCCTGCGTAGGAACTGCGCAATGCACGCTCGTTAAACAGTGATTTTTTTGGAATTTTGGCACCAAAGTTTCAACATGGGGGTTTTGGGCCCTTCTCATGAATGATGTCACTGTCATGGCGTGTATTCGGTCCGGGGTGATTTCAAGAGTCACTGCACTAAATCACCCTTCGAGCCCGAATAACGCCAAGGACAGTGACATCATTCATGAGAAGGGGTCCCAAAACCCCATGTTGAAAATTTGCGCAAAATTCCAAAAATGCCTAAGATATGCACAAAGTTGAACCCTCCTATCTAGCCCATTATACAGCCACCGGCATTTCCTCAGTTCGTGGTCGCCTTTGAAGAGTGCAGACGTGTTCCCGGGTCCACCAAGATCGCCGCGCTGGAGTCCGGAGGTAAGTATGGGGTGGGGGGTGGGGAGGCTGGGTGCGCAGTGGGTGGGTGCGGGATGTGGAGGGGGCTTGGGAGACGCGCGCGGGACAGTTTTTTGTTTTACAGGGAAAAAAGACGTCAGTGACCGCTTGCACGCTGGGGTTGGCTCCCAGTACTGCAATACACCCACTGGGAGGTGCCCAGCCGACGGGGATTGGGCACCCCGCCGGCAAAAAAACTATTTAGATGGCTTGCCACGCTGGGGTGGGCCTCAGCGCAGCATGTAAGCATTGCTGAGGGGGACAGTGAAGCCGACGGGGTATTGGGCACCCCGCCGGCAAAGAAGTTGACGTTATTCACGGGCGGTCGCTAATTCCGCTGGTGATGGCAAATTCACTGGATATTTTCGCTGGTTTGCCGCGATCCGCAGAATCGCTGAAAACTCGGAGCCCTGCTAATAGTACAGGGAGCCCTAATAAAGGATGTATGTGGTTGCTTAAAATAAGCTGTATAAATAATGATGATGTAGTTGTTCTAACCTGCTTTGCTTTGCAGCACAGAGAGTTTCGATTGCCTCCTCCATTTTGGTCCCGAACTGCAGAATTGGACCAATCAGTACTTGGGACCCTACAGAGTCGACTGGCCAATGGAAGAGCTGTTTGTTTTGAGAAAGGTATTATGGGCTATGGCGCTTTTTCTGCACCACTGAGAGCTGGGAGAAGTGACTGGCAGGCTCAACCAGCCAATTGGATCAGGTCACACCTGAGTGGAAAGGAGTGCCCCAAGTTGTGGAGAGTCAGATTCGTTGTAGCTAGTGAGGAGCTACTGTGCTTCTGCGCCGGGGAGCGTTCGCGCGGGAAGTACGTGAAGGCCTAAGTCGGCCGTTTTCCTGCGAGGAGTTCGTCTTTGAAACCCGTCGGCGGGCGGTCAGAGGAGGCTGTGCTCTGTACAGCTACCCACCAGGCTCGACCTGTAAGAGGACTGGAGAAAATTGCTGAATTGCACTCTGTCCATGGGAGAAGTAAAAAGCTGCCATTGCAGAGCTGGAGTGACTGTGAAAGCTGAAGAGCCTGGGAGCAGCTGCCTGGTGTGGTACCCCTCTGCTATTGCTGTTACCATATAAATGTGTGAGTAGCTCAAGTAAATCCTGCTGCAATTAAAGGACTTTTGCCTGTTGCTGTTTACCATATAAATGTACTATGGGGTTTGTGAGTTCAAGTTAATCCTATTGCCCGTGAGGGGTGCTGTCTTGCTTGAGACAACCATATAAATGTGGAAAGAGACTTGTGAGTTCAAGTTAATCCTGCTGCCAGTGAGGGAGTCTGCCTGGATTAAGATAACCATATAAATGCGTAAAGAGACTTGTGAAGTTCCGGCTCAGCCCTGCTAGTGTTGGAAGAACCGGGATTGGCTGGAGGTTGAGTACTGAATCAGGGTAGCTCCCTGTTAAGTGTGCAAACAGTGGTTTTCCAATCATATTGCTATACTTTTGACTGCCTAATCGACTCTTCTTTCCATGCTGCCTGGTTCAGGATTGCAGCGTTTATCTGTGTTAAGGGCCCCAACCAGCTGCCATGTTTGGACTAGCCATTAGGGCTTGGGTACCCAGGGCCAGTGACGTGTAGGGATAGGCCTGTGCACAGAGACCTGGGTAGTTAAGTGTAGTGATAAACCAATTGGTCTGATTTCCCCATCCTTGTTATCTCCCCTTAATAAATCAGATTTGTGTGTTGCAACTACACCCTGGCTGGTTTGTGCATCCCTGTTGAACTACTGTATAGTGACTGTGATATAACTGTATCTTATTTTACAGGGGATCCCCAGAGTGAGCTGAGAGATACTACCCGGGGGGGTAAGTGTATTGGTGAAAAGCATTGTTGGTACCCCGTGTGAGCCACTAGCGGGGAAAAAGGGGGGTTGCAGTAACCCAGAGGGCTGTGACCGAGGCAATCTCGACAGTATTAACCCCGACCTCTGGGTAGAGGCACCCGCCAACGGATCTGGGCCCCTCACCCGGTCTCTGTGGAGGAAGGCAGGGGTAGTAGCCCTAAGGGTAGTGCCCCCTGGGGGTTACAAGGTGAACTACTCTCCTGTCAGCAAAATCGACACTTTGCTGACAGGTCGCTGTGATGGTGTGTCCGAGAAAGGCGCATGCTGTCTCCCGGTCCTGCACCCTCGCCCCAAGTTGACTCCAACTGGAGCACAATCCTTTAGTCGGAGGTGCAGGGCAGAGCCCCCGGATGAGGGGATTGGTGGGCAAAGCCCCGATAGAAAAATAGGACCGAGTCTGGTAATGAATCATGCTGACTGCGATTTGCAGTCAACATGATTCCTGTCACTAACACCGGGTCGACATTAGAGATGTCAAACCGGCACGGTAGAGCCATATTGCACATGCACCCCCCCCAAATTTGTAAACCAGTTCTGCCTCTGGGCCTAAATTTCATTCTTGAGAGATTCACATTGGCTCTGTTTGAGCCTGCTGTGACCTGAAATGTTTCCTTTTCATGGGTTTCATCATCGTGACTTCCGCTTGTAGAGTTTGACTCGGAATGAGCCTCCTTGTTTATTTTATTAAATTTTGGAATTAATACCTATGAGCTTAGTAGCTCCTTTACATAGGTTCCACGTCAATAAGCAGGCAGATGCAAATACAAACCGTACGTGAACAGGTGACAACGTTCAAACTGGTTGTACAAACAAAGAATTAAAGTAAACGGAGGACTGACAGGCATTGTACAATGTATGCCAAACAATAGTTCATGGGAGCAATACACCAAGCAATGGAAAGCTAAACAATGTTGGGGAAATATCAGCCCAGGTGAGCCTTGTCAGCCTTATTTGATTTTTCCACATGGGCAGGGAACTAAGGACTTCAGAAAGTCCTCTCCACTCTGCTTTGTAAGCTTTCACTCCTTAACATCTAGGGGTATGTTTGTTGTACTCGGAGAGGAGAGAATAGACAGCACTGACTCACCTACCTGACCGGACATTGAGACCTCTGAGCACTCTGGAACACATCGGGGCATACAGGCTGCAAGGCAAGGGCAGTTAAAACAGAACTATCCAACAAAACGTAATGTCCAAACTTGGAATAAACTTCATAACAGGATCTTTTTATTAACTGATCGCTCATGAGCGCACACATTGTTTCCCCATGAGGCAGGCTGTAGCCCCTCACTGTTGCTCATACCCAGCGTCAAAATGCAGTCTTGAACCTCAGTCATGGAAGGGTGATGGTGAAGGCATTGTTTGAATTACAAAGTCCATTTCTATAAATTGATAGGGTTGTACCACCAACCCAAGGGGCACACTGGCATCATTGTCATTTCTCTTCAAAGGCTGAACTTGCATTCGACATATCACATGGCAACTAACCAGGGCTTCAGAAGCTACATGGGTTCCTGTAACCTTGACCCACAAGGGATCCAACATAATGGCACACTATTCTTTCTCTAAAACTCTCTGAACAGTTGCATGTTAACTTCTAGACTACTGTAAGAGTCAGGCTTCCCCCCTGCACAGTCCTTCTGCAGAAATGGGGTATTTTGCTACTTAAAGCTATCTGGGGAATAGCCACCCACTTCCCCTAAACCTGGTATCCGGTTCCCTCTGCCAGCCCCAGGCAGTGGGCTTTTGTGGTAGGAGTCCCAGGCTTTCATTCACATGTGCTAAACAAGCTTTCAGCTCAGTTTAAATACTGATGTTACCCCTAGGTGGTGCTATCCCAAGGGCTATTAACCCTGCCTGTTTGACTACGGACAGGTTGGGGGGCCTAGGTCCTATGGCAGGTGCCTCCACCCACAGGTCAGGGTTTGTAGTGGTTAGACTAGCTTGGTCACAGCTCTCTGGGACACTGAGACCCCCCCTTTTATTCCCTCTAGTGGCTCACACAGTACACCAGAGTTACAGCCCCAATACCCCATGTATACACACTGTTCACTCGTATAGATACCACTTACCCTCGAGACTGATTCTGCAGCACGTCTCTGAGGACCCCCTGTAAAATAAGGTTAAACATACACAGCAAAACATAATACTGTTTCCATAAGTACCAACACCACAGACAGTATATAGTATAACAACAACAAATCTGATTTATTTAGGGGGCAGTAACATGGGAGGGGGAAATCGGGTTAATTGGTGGCATTAAATCACAGTACTGTGCACACATACAGGGTCTGAAAAGTCGCACTCTGGGTACCCAGGTTGGCGGGGGGCTAGCCAGGTCTGTTGCCTGGGGTTGGCCGGCAGGTGCAGATGGATAGGGCCCTGTAGAAGAAAATATATGCACAATACCCAATTGTAATCTGGAGCCAGATGGCTGTCCATGAAGCAGTGAAACAAGAATTAGATGACACACTTGTGATTAAAAACAGGCTGCAGAGAAATACCCTGATTTGTACTCACAATACCCAAGCTGAGGACCAGATGGTGGATGTTCTTCTGGATTGCCAGAACAGGGCATGGAGACAAGGTCCTTGTGCCTGGACCCCACTGCAGTTGATAGCAACTGGATTTAGTTTGAGACAAGCTGGGGTTTGCTTCCAGCTTCAACATACAGCACACAGCACTGGGGATTGGAAATAGCGATTCCCCACAAGCAGTACGCACATTCATATGTAAAAGGAAAGTACTATACCAGGCAAGCTGCTCTTCGATCCTGATCACACTTACTGCAAAATACCCGGGAGCGCACACAGCAGCTTCAGTTCCTGACAGACCGAGCGTGATTCAGCAATTTCTCCAGTCTTCTACAGGGTGAGCCTGGTTTCCACATTTTTAGTGCTTCTTTCTCCTCGCAACTCTGAATCTGTCCAAACTGGCACTCTCAAAGGCTACAGAAAGAAAAGCAGGGCCTCACACGTGCTTCCCACACGAAACTATACACCACAGAAGCACACAGCTCCTTCTCTCTTCACTGCCACAACTGATCTGATCTTTCCAGTCACAGAGCAGGGCATTTCCTTTAGCTCCACACTATTCTGTTGGCTGATTCAGCTGTCACTCACAATAAGACTCCCTCTGTTGGTAGAAAAAGGGGCCAAGGTCAAAACTACATTTCCCAGAGTCACTGCCCATAAAATCCCCTTGTGGCTGGCTCAAATTAACAGTCCAAGTTCTGATTCGTCCACAGGCTCCATTTTAAGGCTCCCTTAACCCAGTTGGCCCAGCACAGCAGTTTAGGTCCAAAATGGAGAGGTAACACACACAGAGTCCCAGCTGCAATAAAGGCAGGTTAGACAAACTACAATTTTGCTAATGCTTTAAATGATTACAGGTGAACAGTTACAGCTTTCAGATGGGCTCCCTTTGCACTCTTAGCGAATGCAAAAACGGAATGATTTGACAGCAGCTCGGGCAGGATTCAAGCGTTAAATACATAGTCCCCCCCCCCCATACAAACTAAAGTCTGCAAGCAGACAGCTCTTAAAGAGACCGTACCAGAGGCTCTAAAAGCACTCACAGATAAACGGCTTAAACACTGAACACCATTCAGGCTAGGAGCACTTAGGCAAGCTCCTAGGAGGCTTTTTAGGAATCCCCATTTGTAAAGGGGGGGGGTTACACCCTTCCTGGCCTGAAAAGAACTTGACGTCCGCGTCAAGCAAGTACCCCCATGAGTTTCAGTACAACCATATACATTCACATCAGTATCGCATTGGGCTTATACATGTAATTATCAGTCCACATATTACCATACCAGAAACACATTTCTGAAACTTTTCAGTACATCACTTTTTACACAGTATTATACACGCATTGTACCATAAACTCAGGTTATTGCCTCCTGTACATGAAACTTGAAAAGAGGGGGCCCTTCTCTATCGGCTACCTTGGGGCTGGATGGGGCAGGGGCACCATACCTAAAGGGCAACACAAGTAACTTGGAGTTAGCACTGATGTTCAGTTTGGACAATGAGCTCGGGGACACATACACTCCTTTATGGACAACATTGAGAGGCAAGTCCACAGGCCTCCCAGGGGAATCATAACTGAGGTGCACCACAGGCTTTACAGCTCGACCAGTCTTCCTAGGGGGAACTGTTACAGTCTCTGCACCCTGAGCCTCATTTTCAGCATTGTACTCACTTGTCAGGGGAGTCTCCATTGGGATAGAGAGGCTAGAACCTGGGGCGCTTTCAGCTCTGATTTGCAATCTTGGTCCACAACACTTGGCTCACATGGAGAGTTTTCTGACACTGACAGTGAATTATCAGGGCACTCAACACACTCTTCTTGTTCTGGTATATCACCAGTTTGTCCCAGTCCATCATTTTCCTCCCCTGAAAGCTCAAACAGTTCAACCATACACAATGATTCCATATCTGACTTGATGCTTTGCACTTCACTTTCTGGGAGCATTGGCTCCAGGGACAAAGCTGGGGGCTTACAGTCCAGAAGCCCCAGTTTCATCTCCAGGATTGACTAGGGATTGCCCCGAAAAAATTGACTCAGTTCGTAAGAAGGGTAGTATTCAAAGCCTTACTCACTTTCCTTTGACATGGACTGACAGTCATGTTCAACTGGAACTTGTGGAGGGGAACACTTTAACTCAGCTTCTGTGGGTGCAGGCTTTCTTGATGTTTGCTTAGCAGCTGCTCTAGTCACTGGTCCAGAGGAGCACTTACTGGGGGCTCAGACTCTATCAAGATTTGCCCAATGAGCAGTAAATGATTTCTATGCATTGTTTTTACATCTTTTGAATTATTCTCAGGCCTTACTTTATACACAGGCAGATCATCTAGTTTGCCCACTACAATGTGAGGGAGATGGTGCCATCTGTCAGTAATCTTATGTTTGCCATGCAGTCCCAGATTCCTTAGCAATACCCGATCTCCCTCCTGGAGTTCCTGTGCTTTCACCTTTTTATCATACCTTTCTTTGTTGGCCAGATTTCTTGTGGCAGCCATGGTTTGAGCCAGTTGGTACGCATGATTTACCTGGGTCTTTAACTTTTGTACATACTGTAAATAGTTGTCAGCTCGAACCCCATCAGGAGAAACTCCAAAACATACATCTACTGGCAGTCGAGCTTCTCTTCCAAACATCAGGCGATGGGGGGAGAACCCAGTGGCATCACTTTTGGTGCAGTTGTAGGCATGTACCAGGGTGCTAATTTGTTGGCTTCATCTAGGGTCCTCCTTTGGGTGGAGGGTGCCTAGCATATCTAGCAAAGTGCGGTTGAAACGTTCAGGCTGTGGGTCCCCCCTGGGGGTGGTAAGGGGTGGTTCTGGACTTGCGCACTCCCCACAAAGAAAGCATCTTTGATCAGACTCCCCCCAAGGTCCCCTCCCTTGATCAGAATGGATTCTTTGTGGTGCCCCATAGTGAACAAAAACGTTTTCTATAAGTACTTTGGCCACAGTGGATGCCTTCTGGTCCTTGGTGGGGAAAGCTTGGGCATATCTCGTAAAATGGTCAGTGACCACCAGCACATTACTAATTTCTTTGATATGACTCCAAACTCAGGAAATCAATACAGACCAGCTCCATGGGGGCACTGGTGGTGATGTTAACAAGGGGGGCAGCCATCTGGGGCAGGACTTTCCTCTGTAAACAGCGACTACAAGTTTGAATGTGTTTCTCAACATCAGCCCCCATCTTAGGCCAATAGAATCTGGATCTCACCAAGTCAAGTGTTCTGTCTATACCAAGGTGCCCCATGTGGTTGTGTAAGGACCTCAGTACTGAGTCTCAAGACAGTGGGCAGCACTAGTTGTTTGTCTATTTGTCCCCCTCTGTCTACTGTTTCTCTGTATAAGTCTATTGATCAGTTTCAACGTAGGACCTTCCTTGTATAACAATGCCATTCTCAAATCAGTGGAACGTAATTTGGACACATCTTTCCCTGCGTAGAGGGCTTCTAAAGCTGATTTGATCATGGGATCTCGGGGGTTGAGCCTGCTGAATACTGTCATTGTCCAGCTGAGGCAGTGCACCAATGTCTATTGCAGAAAAGTGGCAATAAGCAGCAGGTATGCAATTCTGAGGGTCCCAAACAATCCACCATACAGTCCACTGTGTCCATGGACATTTGTTCCTCCCTGTCAAACTTCTGGCAGAGTGCTCGAATATCAGGTTCTGACAGTCTGACGCAGTCATTCCAGGGAACAGGCCTCCAGGAGAGAGAGCATCAGTATCTATGTGGTTCAGGCCTGCTCTGTATTCAACAGCATAGTTGTATGTAGATAATGCAGAAAGCCACCTATGGCCAGTGGCATCCAACTTAGCTGAAGTCTGCACATAGGTCAAAGGATTGTCAGTTTTTACTAGTATCTTAGCCCCATATGAGTACTCATGGAACTGGTCAACAATAGCCCACTTCAAAGCTAGGAACTCTAACTTATGTACAGGATAGTTCTTTTCGGATAGGGTCAGGCTTCTACTGACAAAGGCCACTGGTCTCGGGCCATTCTCGTACTCTTGATACAATACAGCCCCCAAGCATTGCACACTGATGCTAGCCTGCAAGACATAGGGCTTCACTGGATCTGCATAGGCAAGGACAGGAGCGTGGGTAAGTTGATATATAATCTCATGAAAAGTAGCTTCACACTCAGGTGTCCATCTGGCTCCAAATACTTAATTGGGACAGAAATACACTCTCTCAGGCTCAGAAGAAACCGACCTCTTGTATTTTTTGTGGGTAGGAGGGTAACCTTGAGTAAGATTAAGTAAAGGATGGATCACTCTTGAATAGTCCTTGATGAAACGGTGTTAGTAACCACAGAATCCCAGGAATCTTTGCAGTTTTTAGATTGTGGGGCTGTGGCCAGGTGGTCAAAGCCTCAACTTTACTTGTCGGTCTCTATTCCCTCAGTGGAGACTATATGTCCCACATACTTTACAGATGTTTGGAAGAATTAACATTTATCGATGGATAGTTTTAGGCCAAAGCCTTCCAGTCGGTACAACACCTTGAATAATCTGCTCTCATGTTCCTCCAGTGAGCAGCCAAACACAATAACATCAACTAGGTATACCAGGCACTCTAATAAGTTCATGTCCCCCACCACACGCTCCATCAGTCATTGAAAAGTGGCTGGAGCACCTGAAATCCCTTGAGACAGTCTCATGAATTCATAGAAACCAGGTGGGCAGATAAAGGCCGTCTTCTCATGGTCTTCCGGGGCCATCGGGATCTGGTAGTACCCACTGCGAAGATCCAGCCAGAGAACCACTTGCTACCGTTCAGGCAGTCTAAAGCATCCCGAATGCGGGGCATTGTATACTGATCAGGGATAGTCCGCCGGTTCAAGGTGCGATAATCCATGCACATTCTTACTGTCCCATTCTTTTTTCTCACTACAATAGGTGAAGCATATGGGCTTCTGGATTCTTGTATTGCACCAGCAGCAAGCATCTCTTGCAGATGCCGTCTCACATCTATGTCAGCAGGAGCCAGGCGTCGAGACCTCTCACGAAATGGCCTTTCATCATGCAGCCGAATGTGGTGCTCAGCTCCTTGCACACATCCTACATCCCATTCCTTTAAAGAAAACACCTGGTCTCTCTGGGCAAGTTTTCTACTAATTCTCATCTTCCATTCGGCTGGGAACGGGGAGTCTCCAAAATGAAACAAGTCGGGCATCACTCTGTCATTCTCTCCCGAACACTTGTTACTGGGCAGCACTGCAGTATCTGCACAATGAACATTAGCCAGGGTGCAACCTCTATTTACTCAAATCTCGATCAGACACATTATGAACTTGAACCATTACCCTTCTGGCATAAGCATGGGCTCTGGCAGGAAAAATACTTGGCTTGACCAGCAGTCCTTCCAGCAATTTCCCATCGCCTGGTGCATCCAGCATGAGGATTTTATTCTTGACATCCTTTCTGATACAGACTTCCCCCTGTAAGGTACACTGGGCATTTGGTGCCAGAATCAGACACTCTGGATCCTTCTTCCAGACAATTCCAACTGGTTCCTCTGGGTCCACTTTTTCAGCATCTCTCTGTGCCTCATAGGCCTTCTTGATCAAGGTTGGGATTCTCAACGCTCTACCAGTCCTTGACCCTTGTTTCTTATAACACAACTGCACCAACCATCCAAACATATGCGCATTCATCCCAATTAGTAGAGGAATCCCATCGTACAGTCTGGTAGGGGGACACACTAATGCCAGGGTCTCTACTTGCTCGGCCACTCCAGCCACGGAGGTGAGAAGACAACCAAATTCGGATATACCCGGAATAGGGGTAGGTCTTCTCACTTAACCCCCAGACATGCAGTCCTTCCAACGGTTGTAAGGGTACATCAGACAGGTGCTTCTGATACCAGTCCTGAAACATAATTGTCACTTGGGAGCCACTGTCCAATACAGCTCTTGTAGACACTCCATTCACCTTCACAGTGGTCTCCATGGAGGGACCCACTATTCTGGACCAGTCTGGAGAGGCGGTAGCAAGGGCCTGGGCAGATGATCTAGCCACAAAGGGACGTGAGTTAGCATTTCTGGGACCTTCACTGCAGTCATTTTGTACACCTCTTAACCACTGTTTTGTGCTCCAAAGCTCTCCTTGTAGCCGGCTCACCACTCTCTCCAAGTCTTTCCGAGACCGGCATTCCCTCTTCATGTGCCCATTCTTCCCACAATTATGGCAAAATGTCTGCTGAAGTTTGCAGGGACCGAGGCATCACATTGGGGGCTGCGGCATTGATACTATCAATAGAAAACTTTGGTGCCACCTCAGCCAGCGGTGGGTTGGACATTTGGAGATACAGTATCTCTTCAGTTCCCTCACTTCCATAGACAAGACATCAAATTTTGAGCTGTTGTCAGCAGGAGGTGCCTGGGTGGGCACCCCCACCCCCACCCCCATAGCAGAAGCAGTCAGGCAAGTGTCAGGGCCTGTACTCATAGGAGCAGCCTTCATGATGAGACTGTCTGCTTTCCTAATCTCCCTCAGCAGTTCATCACATGGCAGAACATCGGTAACCATCCCTCTCTGGCTGGGCCCCCCTTGGCTGACATTTGGGTCTCTGGTTCTGTCATGTGATTTCAGTGATTCCAGACCATCAGCATCTGACCCCGCACCTGGGGCAGGGGATGTAGCAGCTACGACTGCACAGGGCTCTGAAAAATCTTCCTCCTCCTCAACTTCCCGTACCTTCATCAACACATGGAAAGGCAAGGGATCAGATTTCCTTCGATGTAGTTACAATTTGAGCAACACCCAGCTAGAGTGCTGGGCAGAGCAGAGTATATGATCCAGTCTTACCCGGTCCACTTCACTACGGGTCCAACCCCCCTTTTGAAAAATAGTTTGCAAGATTCCCTCTAATCGATCCACATAGGCAGATAGCATTCCCCAGGCTGTTGTCCAACATCTTTTAAGCTTCCATTTCAAGGCCTCAACACTAGTGGTGCCCCAAACACATTTTCAAGGGCAATTTTGTACTCTTGGGCTTTGGTGTCAGGATCAGAGACCCTCAGGGAGCGAAAAGTACGTTGGGTGGGTCCCTGGAGGCTCTTCCCCAGGCGAGCCCTTTTTTCGGCCTCGGAGCATTGCCAGTCTTGTACCGCAAGAGTAGCAGAGTCTATCCAGGTTTCCAGATCGACCTCCCCATTTGGAGTGGGGCTGATGCCAGAGAATACTTTGAGCTTGTGGTAAGAGTCATGACTAATAGCAGGTACAAACATAGGGGCTAACACTGGCACAGAAGGAGGGGCAATAACTGGTGCGGGAAGGGGAGAGGGTGTTGGGGGAGGAACGCCCCCAGGTGGCAATAATAGTTTCTTTAAATCCTCCACAGTTTTCCCTTCCTCCAGCAACAATTTAGCAAATTTCTCCTCAAGTTTCAGATAGTGGGGGAGGTCCATTCCCCCCCCGGGTCTTTACTGTCCTTAGTTATCACTCTCCAGGCAGTGAGGGCTCCCTTTGGGTAATAGTCTGTGGTACTTTGGAGCTATCTATGGGGTCCTTATACTCTACTAGGGCCATGAAAGTGTGGGTGAGCAGATTAGCATGTCGATCCGCCACCACAGGGTTTTGTAAACCTTCCACCTTGGAAAGTACTCCCTCTACAGTGTCCGTACTGGTACCCAGTGGGATATCCAAGATAAGTATAGCATTTTGGGGGTCGATCTCCTGCCCAGTACACCACCCCACCAACTGGTGTACAGCCACTTCTGTTGGGGTATCCATTTATTTTTAACAGCAATTTGTAAATGTGGCCACTAGAGGACGCTAAACCCAGCAGTGCATCCAAGATGTAACCCCTAGGTGGCGCTATCCCAAGGGCTACTACCCCTGCCTGTTTGACTATGGACAGGTAGAGGGGCCTAGGTCCTATGGCAGGTGCCTCCACCCAGAAGTCAGGGTTTGTAGTGGTTAGACTAGCTTGGTCACAGCCCTCTGGGACACTGAGACCCCCTTTTATTCCCTCTAGTGGCTCACACAGTACACTGGAGTTACAGCCCCAATACCCCACGTATACACACTGTTCCCTTGTATAGATACTACTTACCCTCGAGACTAATTCTACAGCACGTCTCTGAGGACCCCCTGTAAAATAAGGTTAAACATACACAGCAAAACACAATACTGTTTCCATAAGTACTAAAACCACAGACAGTATATAATGTAACAACAAATTTGATTTATTTAGGGGGCAATAACACGGGAGGGGGAAATCAGGTTAAATGGTGGCATTAAATCACAGTACTGTGCACACATACAGGGGCTGAAAAGTCGCACTCTGGGTACCCAGGTTGGGGGGGAGGGCTAGCCAGGTCTGTTGCCCGGGTTGGCCAGCAGGTGCAGATGGATAGGGCCCTGTAGAAGAAAATATGCACAATACCCAATCGTAATCTGGAGCCAGATGGCTCAGTCCATGAAGCAGTGAAACAACAAGAATTAGATGACACACTTGTGATTGAAAACAGGCTGCAGGAAAATACCCTGATTTGTACTCACAATACCCAAGCTGAGGACCAGATGGTGGATGTTCTGCATTGCCAGAACAGGGCATGGAGACAAGGTCCTTGTGACTGGACCCCACTGCAGTTGATAGCAACCGGATTTAGTCCGAGAAAAGCTGGGGTTTGCTTCCAGCTTCAACACACAGAACTGGGGATTGGAAATACCGATTCCCCACAGGCACTATGCACATTTATATGTAAAAGGAAAGTACTATACCGGGCAGGCTGCTCCTCGATCCCGATCGCACTTACTGCAAAATACCCGGGAGCACACACAGCAGCTTCAGTTCCTGACAAACCGAGAGCGATTCAGCAATTTCTCCAGTCTTCTACAGGGTGAGCCTGGTTTCCACATTTCTAGTGCTTCTTTCTCCTCACAACTCTGAGTCTGTCCAAACTGGCACTCACAAAGGCTGCAGACCGAAACTAAGGGCCTCACACGCGAAACTATACACTGCAGAAGCACACAGCTCCTTCTCTCTTCACTGCCACAACTGATCTGATCTTTCCAGTCACAGAGCAGGGCATTTCCTTTAGCTCCACACTATTCTGTTGGCTGATTCAGCTGTCACCACAATAAGACTCCTCTGTTGGTAGAAAAGGCCAAGGTCAAAACTACATTTTCCAGAGTCACTGCCCATAAAATCCCCTTGTGGCTGGCTCAAATTAAGAGTCCAAGTTCTGATTTGTCCACAGGCTCCATTTCAGGGCTCCCTTAACCCAATTGGCCCAGCACAGCAGTTTAGGTCCAGAATGGAGAGGTAACACACACACAGAGTCCCAGCTGCAATAAAGGCAGGTTAGACACACTACAATTTTGCTAATGCTTTAAATGATTACAGGTGAACAGTTTACAGCTTTCAGATGGGCTCCCTTTGCACTCTTAGCGAATGCAAAAATGGAATGATTTGACAGCAGCTCGGGCATGATTTGAGCATTAAATACACGCCCCCCCATACAAACTAATTAAGTCTGGAAGCAGACAGCTCTTAAAGAGACAGTACCAGAGGCTCTAAAAGCACTCACAGATAAATGGCTTAAACGCCGAACACCATTCAGGCTGGGAGCACTTAGGCAAGCTCCTAGGAGGTTTTTTTTGGAACCCCCATTTGTAAGGGGTTACACTAGTACCCTTGGACTGTTTTCCCACACAATTTGCATGGCAAGGAGATGAAGTCACTCCCTGAGGTTTCAAGGTTGCCACAGTGATGCCTCCTACTCTCTCCCAAGAACTGACCACCATGGCCAGAGGCCAAATCCAAATTAGAGCTTCACAGGCTTCGTCCCAACTGTAATAGTCACGCAAACACCAACGTGGAGTGAGCTGGTAAGTTTACTGTATGAAACACACACTTAAAACAACTGCAGAAAACATGGGCTTCTGAACTCGCTAAGCAAGGGTTTATATATGCATGTTGGTGCATGTGCATTAGTCAAGCATACGCAAATCACGTATGCTAGTTAACTTCCTTGCATCTCCCTTTTCAATTGAACTCTCTCCCCCCCCCCCCAAAGTAAAATATTCTGTGTAGATCAGGTTTTGAGTCAATATAGTCATGATGCCAGGCGGCCTTTGGATCTCCCATCCACTGACATGGCTGATTCTCAGGCTGGAGCTGGTGCCAGTCAGTTGGTCCCAACTACTCAGGGGTGGGGCCGACACCCCAGGCTCACTTTGACTGCCCCCCAACATCACTTGTGGAGGGACCTCCATTGCAGGCACCTTGGGGATCCCATCGTCCTCCATACTGTCATCCTGCTAAAGAGTGGTGCAGCTCGGGGGTTAACGGAAGGTCTCTCCTTTTCTGCGATACAATTTCCCATTTGCTTGGAGTACCTAGGAATGTGGCTCTTCAGTATGGTGTTCCACAACTGTGGGGGTCCAGGTATTCTCGGGTGCTCACAGGTAAACAGGATGTCCTGGCTGTATGGCTGGGAGTAGTCGGGCATGCAACTTGTAATAAGATTTTTGTTTTTCCTGAGCCCTTCGCAATGCAGCTCGCGCCTCAACTTCTGGTACTTTTGCTTTTGTAACTCCAGATCTGGTAGGCATTAAAGTTCTGGCTCAGCGGCCCATAAGCAGCTGTGCTAGAGATCCTAGCCCCTCCAATAGGGTATTTCTTAATTCCAAAAGCACTAAGTTAGGGTCCTGACAGTCCACTTGTGCTTTCTTTAACAGTCTCTCTATTGTTTGAATGCCTATTCTAACATGCCATTACTCTGGGGGTATCTTGGTGAAGGTGTTGCATGTTTAAACTCATACCTTCATTGAAAGTCTCTGAATTCAGTGCAGGCAAACTGTGGGCCGTTATCTGTTACAAGTATTTCTGGAATACCATGTCTTGCACATTGTGATTTTAATATGGTCAATCACCGTTTCGCTTGTATTTTGCAACTTGGATATCTCAATGTATTTGGAGTAATAATCAACCATTGCCAGATAATTTTCACTTTCAAATTCAAATAGATAAGACCCAACCTTTCGCCAAGGTCTGTCTGGTATCTCATGTGGCTGCATCGGTTCTCTAGATTGTGCTTTCCTGAATTGATGGCAAATGCCACACTTGGCCACCATGTCACTAATCTGACTGTTCACCCCTGGCCAGAATAAAAGATCTCTGGCCCTGCACTTGCATTTTTCAGTGCCCAGGTGGCTGCTGTGTAATCTGCTTAACATGTCTGATCTCAGTGATGTAGGGACTATCAGTCTGTCCTCCAGCAAATGTCCATTTTCTATCGAGATTTCATCTCTGGACTGCCAGTACTGCCTTATCTAGGGGTGCAATGATAGTTTCTCGGGGGGCCAGCCATTCAAAACTGTCTCTCAACTTAACCAGTGCTGAGTCATTATCTATCTCTCACTCAAACAATGTCAGTTTTTCATCATTTATTGGCATATATAAAATGGGCTCATAAAATCCTACATCCTGACTGGCTGTTTCACCCTCCCAGCCGTATCCTTACTGAATAATATCTTATCCAACCGGCACCGTCTGCCACTGTGCCGCTTCACAACAAACGAATCACTGAGTTGTCAAGCATAAATAAACCCGCAGCCTGGCACAGCTCAGTGAGCAACACTCAGAAGTAGTATTCTGCAATGATACATACCACACACATGAAATAGCAATTTTCGCACCATATAATCGCACCGTACTCACAGAAAATAAACCCGAATAACCGGTAATATAAAAAAATATCATATCCGCTAAAGAAATCATGGCCATCAAACCAGCACGTGCCCATTGTCAAATGTTACTCTGGCATTACCTCCTTGTAGCTTTACCTCTCAGTCTGCTTGTTTCTAATTTCTCCAGACACCATTCACCACCAAACACATGCAGCAGGTGCAGCAAGAATCCAAAAACCAAAAACCACACAGTGTACATTGTCTGTTTTCTGGCTAAATTTTTATTCTGTATCCTGACTGTTGCTTTTCAGAACCGCGAAGCCCCAAAGCAGAAGACTGTGTATGGCGGCTGCTGAAGGACACACTCTTCCCCCAGCGAAGACACCGACAAATCTTTTAAAAACAAAAGAATAAAAGGTACGCCAAAACTAATTCATGTATCTCTGCAGGACTGGGGGGTGAATAAAAATCAAATCCAACACATAACCCAGTATGGGACATGGTCGCTCCCCATTCATCAAAATAAAAACTGATGGCATCACTGATGCTCTAACTTAAACTGCCTGACTGATGAAACACACTACATCGATCACATCAAAATAAAACGTTTTTCTGTATTTGTGGCTGCACAGTTGAGACGCACAGAAACACCAATGGGGGGGGAGGCTGAAACACAAATGAAATGGGACTATTTTTTCACCATTTCCCCATTGAAACCTTTTTTTCACATATATATTTTACATATTTTTATGTTGATTGCACGCATGTGCACGAAACATGTTGCGGCAGCTTTGTCCACAAGCAGGTTGTGGAGGCGCGGCGCTGTTGTGCCCAATGCCCCCACAGCCTGCGAAGGCTTCTCCCCCATCCCTCGATGCCGTGGCACACTGCTGCTGACACTAGTTCAGCCAGCATGCCACAACCTTCTAAAAAATCAGCCGCTGCAATCAGGGGCCGCCTCATCATTGGCGTCAGCCATCCGCTGCAATGAAGGGCGACCCGTCGTGCAGGGCGGGATGTAAGTTCCTGATATTGTTTGTAAACATGGCGGTGGCTTGCCGCCGATTCACAAACAGTATTTACCCCCACCATAGTTTATTTGCCGACGGGGACTTCCACTCGCCGCATAATGTAACCCCCCGGTTTTATTGTTCAATGAGGGGTGCCCAATTCCTGTCGATAAAGGAACCCCCTTTGTTTGCTGATGAGGGTGCCCAGTCCCGTCAGCAGAAAGGAATTCCCCACCCTTTGTTGTTTGCCGACAGGGGTGCCCAATCCCCCATCGGCTACAGCTTCGCCCCAAAAGCAAGACTCGTTGGCACACTGGGAGCCCACCCCAGCATGCCACATGCCCCTGTAAAGTTAACGGTCCCGCAACGCTTTTTTTTTTTTACCTGAAAAAGGAAATGGTCCCTCGTAGTCTCCTGCCCTCCCACAACACGCACCCACCCACTGCACCCTGCCTCCCCATACACCCCCTTCACCCCATACTTACCTCCAGAGCTCGGCGCGACTATCTTCGGTGGACTGGGAACACGTCTGCACTCTTCAAAGCTGACCACGAACTGAGGAAATGCCGGTAAGCTGTATAATGTAATAAATAGGGTTTTTTTCAACTTTAGTACATATCTCTGGTATTTTTGGGAAGTTTTTCACCAAATTTTCAACATGGGTTTTTTGGGACCCCTCCTCATGAATTCTTTAACTGTCATGGCGTTAATCAGTCCCAAAAGGTTAACGAAATGACAGTTCCAGTGTTCATTAGGTGGGCTCTCAAAAAGCCTATGTTGCAAATTTGGAAAAAATCCAAAACATGACTCTTTTATGAGTGCACGATGCACAGTTGCTACGCACATTTGTAACTTCACAAATTTTCAATATTTTCATGCCAGATTTTCAACATTGCCATTTTGTGTCACCTCCTTGTGAGCAGTACAGCTGTCATTGTTCACATCCTGGCTGAAATGTGTGTTTGCACATCAGGCGCAGAAGAGAGCAGTCGCTGTGGGAAATCACTGTTCGGGACAGATTAAGAAAACGACAATGGTACTGTTCATGAGCAGAGGTCCTAAAATGCCTATGTTGAAAATTTGGTAGTGATAGCCCATCAATTGACTGTGTTACAAGTGTGCGTTGCACACTTTCCATGCACCCTTGTAATGTTGCAGATTTGTAGTATTGTCGCACCAGATTTTAGACAGTGCCATTTTTTCACATCCTGACCAAAATGTGTTTTCACAGTTCCAGTGCAGAATAACGTGGTCACTGTAGGAAATCAGTGTTTGAGACAGATTAAGAAAATAACAGTGGCACTGTTCATGAGCAGAAGTCCTAAAATCCCTATGTTGAAAATTTGGTGACGAAACTCCATAACATAACTGTTACAAGCGTACGTTGAACTGTTTCCATGCACACTTGTAACTTCGCAAATTTGTAATATTGTCGCACCACATTTTCAACAGTGGCATTTTTTTCACACCTCCTTATGAACACTACAGCTGTCATTTTTCACATCCTGGCTAAAATATGTTTTTGCACTCCTGCCAGAGAATAGCACGGTCACTCTGGGAAATCAGTGTTTGGGACAGATTAAGATCGACCGAGTGAGAGGGGGGAGTGACCAAGCTCAACTGAGCTCTGTCGGGACTGCTGTGGATTTGTTTGTGGGCAGACAGGCCCCAACACAAGAGCCCAGTACAAAAGGGCAGCCTGCAGCACTGGGAGAAACAGAATGGAGAACGAGTGAGGGAGGGGGAGTGAGCAAACTCACCGAAGCGCTGTCAGGACTGCTGCGGATTTCTTTGTAGGCAGAAAAAGGTGTCAATGCAGGCAGGGGCCCAGTTCAAAAGGCCAGCCAGGAGATCACATGATGCAGCAGTCTGAGTAGTAGGACCGAGTCAGAGCTCCCGCTGTCCTGAGCTCTTTTCACAATAAAAACTGCTTCAAAGAGGTTCTGCAACTCCGTAAATGAAGCCTACCCTGTTAGTGAGTTGGGGAGTGAGTTTACATCGTGGTATGGAGGCGGAAATGAAGTCCGCGATGCCCCGACATACTCCACCTGTCTCCCCCGAGAAATCCGTGAAGAGACCCAAGGCCCAGTCGTCAGGTGGCGGTAAGATGTTAACTACCACAGCCTTGAAAGCGCTCGAGCCTGAGACAACACCTCTCACCTTGGAGCTACTCCGAAGAGAACTATTGCCCTTAAAAGAAGACATGAAAACTGTAGCTTCAGAAATTAAGCATTTGGCAGGGGCCCTGGACGATCTGAACCTCAAGGTCAAGGATGTTGAAGCCCGAGTATCATCTGTGGAGAAAATCTTGAGCCGAGTCGAGGAAACCGCGGTTAGTGATAGCCAGCGAATTAAGAAACTCTAGCAAAAAGTAGAAGATCTGGAGGGGCCATCCCGATGAAATAATGTGGTCATCTTAGGAATACCTGAAAAGGAAGAGGGTCAGAATGTAATTTTATTTATGCAAAGGCTGTTTGAAAAGCTTGCCGGCCCCTCTCCCTATGGACTTTCATACACTCTTGAGAGGGCCCACCGAGCTGCTATGGCCGATACCAGCCCCAGGCCAGCAGCCCAGGCTCTGATAGCTAAGCTACTGAACTATCAGGAAAAGCAACATTTACTTTCTAAAGTAAAAGAATTGGAGAAGGTCCTCTGGGAAGGCAAGGCTATACGAGTCACCCAAGATTTGCCTGCTTCTGTGCGGCAAAGAAGGTCCCTTTTTCATCCCGTCATCAAAAAGTTTATCGCGGCAGGCATAAAATTCCGTATGGGATACCCGGCCCATTTACAGGTGATGGTGTCCAGGGCCTGGGAATCCTTTGAAGACACGGATATGGCTATGAAGACTTTACAGAAGGAGTTTCCCGACTTGTTCAGGCCTAAGTGAAGTGAGCCGAGGGGGAAGACTACTGGTGAACGGCCCGACAAGGAAGGCAAATTTTTTTGGAGGAAGCAGACTTCAATGGAACGTTTAAACATAAGAGACATGAAAGAGAAGGAGATTTTCTCGGTTGTTTGTTTCTAGAGTCACAAGTTTGTTGCTTCAGTTTTACTTATAGAAGACTGATGGACTCAAATAGCTCTTATGAACAATTTAGTTTGAATCTTTGGAGGGGGGTTTGCTTTGATGGTACCATGCAGTTTTAGAAACGCTGACACTGTTCACGCCTGGGCATATCACAGAGTCCCAGGGGGAACTCAAGGCTACTGCATGCTCATGGTCACTGAGCCTGGGCTATGGATGGGGGTGTGGACGGATTCCCCCCAGGCGAAGTGGGAATATGCGAGGAGCCCCAGATGAAACCTACGCGAGGGGTCAAGCATGGGGGCTTCCAAGAGGTCAAGTGCATAGCCTCTGGACATGAAGCCTGAACATAAACAGCCATCACAAAATAACGCCCCTTCAAAGAGCTACGCATCTAAGGAGTTTTGGGATAGCGGGAGGGCTATGGCTGAGGACCACAGCGGGACTCGCTGCATCACGTAACTGTGACAGGAGGGTTGGGGACCGTACGATACAAAGGGTCAATTAAGGATTTAGATGGCATGTTTTTCAGAGGGTCTGAGGGTGGAGGGGTTGGGGTATGTTAAGGGCAGGTTGGACAGAGTTGGTATATTGGTACTTTATCATGTTCTTTTGGGTATCCAAGGGGGCGGATAAGGGGATGGTACAAGGGGGGGGTCCTCAGCACAGCTCAGTGGGAATAGTGATATGATCATTTCATCTGGGGCCCTGGTCTTTTTAGGGTCTTATTATACAATTAGTGAATAGGGCTAACATCATAAGGATTGCCACTTGGAATGTTAAGGGCTTAAGACAGCATGTCAAACAGTACAAAGTGCTCAAGCATTTGGATTTGCTATCAATAGACATAGGGATTGTACAAGAGTCGCACCTGCTAGATTTGGAGGCTAACTGTATGAGACGAATGCAGATTGGGCAAGTTTTTTCGGCCGAGGGGACCACCAACAGTGCAGGGGTATTAATTGTGATTAACAGGAAGGTCCCCTTTATAATGAAACAAGTAATTAAGGATCCACAGGGCCGTTTCCTTTTTATCCATGGGTATTTGTGCACTACCGAACTCATTTTGGGGACTGTCTATGGGCCTAATTCTGACTCCCCTGACTTCTTTGTGAAGCTAGTTGAGGTATTACAGCCATACTCCTCATTGCCGATGGTTGTGGGGGGAGCTATGAATGTGCTGATGGACTCATCAATGGACCGTTCCACTTTCACGAGCAGAGCTCGCTCACCAGCCCAAAGAGCCCTATCGGAATTCTTGGAGTTCTATGCTCTTCGTGATGTATGGAGAGTGCTCCATTCCAAGGAAAAGGAATTCACCTTCGTATCTCCTGTTCACAATACTTCATCTCGTATTGACTATATTTTTCTTTCACACAACCTCCTTTCTAGAGTGGTTGAAGCTCTTCTACAGCTGGGTCCCCCATCTGATCACGCCCTGGTCGTATGCCCCTCGTTCCGCCTAAGAAGCTTCACAGGTGGAAGATAAATAACTACATGTTAAAGGAGGACAAAATAGTCCAAGTGGTCGGTGAACATATTCGTCACTTCATAGAAACCAATTCTGGTTCAGTGGGGAGCCTTCAAGGCATGCATGAGAGGGATCTTAATTAGCCTAGCTACTTCCCAGAAAAAGGAAAGAGAAAATTGAAGGCGTTATTGAGGGAAATACAACATAAAGAGGCAAGAGTAGGTCCCCCTTTAACCGAACTGGAAAAACAGGAACTGGTCAAACTCAAGGAGGGTTACTTAGAATTACTGAGGGATAAAGCAGAATTTGCAATCCTCGGGGCCAGAGCAGCATATTCAGACATGGGAGAAAAAGCTGGAAGGCTTCTGGCACTGAGGATTAAGCAAATGGAAGCGAATAGACACGTTTTGGCAATTCGTTCCCCAACAAGTGACGCGCTTCTAACGACAACCGAGGAGATAGTCTTGGTGTTTCAAAGGTATTATGCCAATTTATATAGCCCCAGAGATTCGGGTTCGGATATTAGTATGGATCATTATTTGGGGGCCTCCAGACTATCCTCTCTGATGGACTCCCAACAGGCCCAGCTGATATCCCCTATAATTGCGGAGGAGATCACCAGAGTCATAAGGCTTTGCCCTCTGACAGATCTCCGGGCCCAGATGGGTTTTCGGCAAATTTTTATAAACATTTTTCAAATCTTCTGCTCCCCATGTTACTATCCCTCTTCCAATACATCCTATCCGGGGCACAAACAGACCAGACCCTCTGGGAGGTTTTAATTGTGTTAATCCTGAAACCGGGGAAAAACCCAGAATTGCCGGCAAGTTACCGCCCTATCTCTTTAATGAATCAAGATATTAAAATCCTAGCCAAGATTTTGGCAGACCGCTTAGTTTTAGTAATCCCCGATCTGATTGGGCCAGAACATGTCTGGTTTGTAAGAGGTCGGTCCTCCCTGGACCACCTTAGGACCCGGTCGCATGTCCTCTCCGCATCCAGAGATGCCCCTTACCCGGCGGTCTTAGTCTCACTGGATGCGGAGAAGGCATTCAACATGGTGGACTGGAACTTTCTACTTAGGACTTTGAATGCCTGTAAGTTCCCTCACCTCTTTCAAAACTGGTTCAGAATTTTTTACAGCGCACCGTCAGCTAGAGTGATGGTGAACGGGGCGATTTCTGAAATGTTTTTACTCCACTCAGGCACCAGACAGGGTTGTCCCCTCTTGCCGTTGCTCTTTATTTTATACTTAGAGCCCCTGATCCGCCGAATCAAGCAATGCTCTCTAATCCACGGGGTGGTTATTCAAGGGGTTGAAGTTAAAATATCAGCGCGTGCTGATGATCTACTATTGCAGCTGACAGATCCGAGCAATTCGATACCCGCGTTGCTGGAAATGATCCAAGATTTTGCTATGCTCTCCAATTCTAAATTAGATGTCGACAAATCTCTGGTGCTCCCACTCAATCGGAGGGCGAATAAGTCGCTAGCCAATCAAAGTGGCATGTCTTGGGCCTCGAGCTCCTTAAAATATCTGGGCATCCAAGTGGTTAGAGATCCGGCTCGTCTTTTAAAGTTAAATCTAGATGATCTAATAAAAATCTTGGAACTAGATTTGAAGAGATGGTCCAAATTATCCATTACACTCTGGGGGTGGGTAAATCTCAAGATGAATCTCTTCCCCATAATTTTTCATCCATTACACTTGCTTAACATGTGGATCTCCTAGTACATGGTTCTGCAAAGTTAATGCAATAACTAACTTCATTTGGGCTGAAAGGCAACCCAGAATCGCATATCACAAGTTAGCCACCCCAAAGGATAGAGGAGGCCTTCGCCTCCCGTCCCTGATCTTTTATTACTGGGCGAGTCATATGTTTAAATACTTAAGATGGTTAGAGAACGAGGGGGAAATTGCCTCGGCAGAGAGCCTCCCGATATGGTTGTGAATAGAGTTATCTTATATTAGGCAGGGGGGTCTGATGCCACTATCATTGCTGCATATTAAACCGAGCGACCTCCTCCAAAATTGAAACTCACCCCACTGGCAATCTCAGTGAAGGTGCATGCGTAGATATGTTCCAGTATGGAATATAGGTAGGCGATAGACTTGGCCCAACTGGTCTGCGGAAACCCTAACATAAAATTAGACAGTAAGCCAATCAATAGAAACTGGCTCCCACAACTGAGCAATGCTACCCTTGCCCAGTTAGTAGTGCAGGACGGCTCATGGCTCTGTTACCACTATTTTGAGTAGATTAGGGATACTTATTAAATCCATTTTCAAAGTTTACCAGTTAAAACACTTATTAGTAAGAGTTCGGGCCATTCCTGCCCCCTTCAGACAGGAAAAGGTTCCAGGATATGCTGCAAGTATTAATAGGACTTAGACACTCTGTGTCCGAGATTTCCAAAAGTCTATATGACTGTAAATATCCTGAAGAATTCATACCAAAGGCATATTGGGCGGTTTATTTTCCCAGTCTAGAAATAGATGAAGTAGCTCTTTGGAAAAATGTTCAAAAATATATTACGCAAGATAGATTGAAATTGACAGTTTCATATCTTGCATAACATATACTGTACTCCTCAGACTCCATAGGTTTGGTCTTATAGACTCAGCCCTCTGTTCCAGATGTGGACAGGAGGAAGGTACACTGTACCACATATTCTGGTCGTGCCCGAAGGTCACTACTCTCTGGAATGATATTCGTTGTAGGATGGACCCCCTCCTGTGCCTTTTGACCTTTTCAACCCTGAGCTGTGCCTGCTGGGAGATTACGCTTCCATACCAGTAGTTTCCAGGAGGTACCACATGGCCTTAATTTCATTATCGATCAAAAAGGTCATCCTTCGGCACTGGAAGGATAATACGGACATTTCTTTTTCAGAGTGCCTCAAGGAGATCTTAGCCAACCTCAGAATGGAAAAATATGACAGCTAGTTTAAACAATAGGCTGACTAAATACAAACATATTTGGGAACCTTTATACACGCTGTTATGTATCTAAACTACATTTCCAAGTAGTCGCTTAGAATATCCTGGAGAATTCTTGATTAGTCTGAGCTGTGCTGGGAAGGGGGGGAGCGAGGTTGAGAGGGAGCAGCTTCAACAGTTGTACAAATATATTGCAAGTGTAAAATCATAAGCAATGTATGGAGCTGCTCTTATATGTAACTGTGAAAATTAATAAACTGTGAATTTTAAAAAACAAAAGGCTAGCCTGCAGCAGTGGGAGAAACAGTATGAGTGAGTGAGACAGGGGGACTTGGTGAGCTCAATGGAGCTCTATCAGGACTGCTGCAGATTTCTTTGAGGGCAGAAAAAGGCGCTAATGCAGGCAGCAGGAGCCTCGGGTGAGCAAAGGGCAGCTTGCAGCCCAGGACAAACAGAATGAGTGCATGAGAGAGGGAGACTGAGCGACCCCAATGGAGCTCTGTCAGGATACCTGTGAATTTCTTTGTGGACAAAGGTGCTAATGCAGCCAGGAGCCCCATACAAAAGTGCAGTCTGCAGTGCCAGGAGAAATGGAACGAGCGAGTGACAGAGCGGTAGTGAGTGAGCTCAACGGAGCTCTATTGTGACTGCTGCGGATATCTTTGGGCACAAAATGCGGCAACGCAGGCAGGAGCCCAGTACAAAAGGCCAGCTTGCAGAACCGGCAGAAATGGAATGCGTGAGCGACAGAGGGGGAGTGAGTGAGCTCAATGGAGCTGTGTCGGGACTGCTTCAGATTTCTTTCTGGCCAGAAAAAGCCAGCAATGCAGGCAGCAGCCCAGTACAAAAGGGCAGCCTGCAGCACCAGGAGACACAAAACGAGCGAGTAAGAGAGGGGGAGCCAGTTAGCGCAACGGAGCTCTGTTGGGACTGCTGCAGAAAATGGCAGCAATGCACACAGGGGCCCAGTACAGAAGGGCAGCCTGCGGTGCCAGGAGAAACAGAATGAGCGAGTGAGACAGGGTGAGTGACCTCAATGGAGCTCTGTCAGGACAGCTGCAGATTTCTTCCTCGGCAGAACAAGGTGCCAACGCAGGCAGCAGCCCAGTACAAAAGAGCAGCCTGTAGCACCAGGACAAACAGACTGAGCCAGTGACAGAGGGCCACTGAGCAAGCTCAACAGATCAAAGCAATCAACATTCAGCATTGACAAATGCTTGTTTTTGAATATTTTTCTCAAAATAATTACTGGGGATCCTATTTTATAAGCACAATAACGCACTCCATGGTGTGGTTTATCGCCTGATAAAGAGCACGCCGAGTGGCATAAGGCACTCTGCGCAAGTGCCTCATGCCTTAGTACACCTCTGTGCATGCTCTTATCGGGCGATAAACCACACCTAGTTGTGTTATTTGTTGCATAGTCTACTGTATGAACCTCATATTTGTCTAATTTAGTTTCTGGTACATAATTTACTCCCAAAGCCCTACTCGGGGCATCTGCTACATGAAGTTCTTTACCTGCTTTGTACTGTACTCACAAATCATACCTTGCAGTTTTAGCATCATGCTTTGGATTTTCAGTGGGGCTGTGGCCAGCGTTTTTTTGGAAAGGCTTTCTAGGGACTTGTGGTCTAATTCAACATGGACCCGGTGTCTGCCATAAATATACTGGTGGAACTTAACCAAACACAATAGCTAGCATTTCTTTCTCAATCTGTGCATAATTTCTCTCCTCTTTATTAAGTGATCTGGAAGCAAAAGCAACAGGTCTGCCTTCCTGCATCACACAGGCACCCTGCCTTTCAGAGGATGCATCAACAGATAAATCAATGGGTTTCCTTAGATCATAGTAGGCCAGCACCAGGAAGTTGGTAACAACTGTTTTCAGCTCTTGAAAGGTCTGTTGGATGTGCTTCTCCCAGTGCCATGCTGTTTTCTTTCTTTAGTAACTCTCTCAATGGCTTATTTCCAGTTGATGGGTTTGGAATGTACTTTGCCAGATAGTTTACCATGCCTATAAATCTCTAAGTTGGTCTTATTTTGGGGAACAGGCATCTGGGTAATTGCTTTAATCTTCTTCATTATCTAATGTTAAGTCCACTTTTCTCAACAGTCTGCTTCTCACATGCTCAGTCTGTATGCCGCATACAATTCTGTCTCTGATCAATAATTCTGTTAAATCTCCAAATTCACAAGATTTGGCCTTTAGCTTCAGTTCAGTTACATATGAATCAATGGACTCACCCAGATTCTGGTTCCTTGTATTGAACAAATGTCTTTCAGAAGTCGCACTCTTTCTTGGGTTACAATACCTCTCAAATCATCCCATAATTTTTTATTCAGCTGCCCCTTTTCTTCATTTTTCCAAACGAAAGTATTGAATACCAGTAATGCATCAGGACCTGCCACGTGCAAAAAGGGACATAGCCTGGATTTTGGGGGAATTTTCAGTGAGTCCACTGGCAACTGAGAAAATTTCAAATTGCTGCTTAAATGTTCTCCAGTTTCCAGGTGCATTTCCATGTAAATTGAAAGTAGTGGGAGGCTGCAGGCGGTCCATTCTGACACCATGTAGTAATTACGCAGACACCAACATGGAGTGAGCTGGTAAGTTTACTGTATGAAATACACTTGAAACACCTGCAGAAAACATGGGCTTCTGCCCACCAAGCAAGGGTTTTATATATACATGTTGCCGCATGCGCATTAGTAAAACAACTTCCTTACACCCACCTGAGTGGATAACAATTTAGGGGCAAGGGGAAGTGGACACCCCCTGAAGGTCAGAGGTTGCCGTAGGTGTTGTCTCACCTTCTTAAGTACTGACCTCTGAAGGTAGAGGGTCCTAAACAAAAAGAGCTACAGGGGCATACTTAGAAACCTCTCTGCCTAGCTCAGGGAAGGGGCACTGCTGGGTGCTGTATGCAGTCCGTTTTTACATCATCTCTATCTCTCTGCTTAAAATTTCTTCATCCATTTCTTTCTTCTCTCAGCATCTGAACTGATGGAATTAACTCTTAACTGCCTGGAGCACTTCTTGAAGTCTGAGCTTCCATTGCTTAACCTCGATATAAAATGACCGCCCAGGAAAAATGGAGTTAAGATTTCCTTTCCTTCGGATCCTTGCCAATGACCATGATTCAGTACGCTCTTTTTGGGCCTGCCACACAGGAACAAAGGTTCCACACAGGGAGAAGACATTGCATACCTATCACCTCCCAGAACTATTAACTTCCTGCAGCTCTCAGCTACTGGCAGCTGACTCCTTCCCTCAGGAAGCTGGAGCAGGCCATCTGGCCCAGCCCCCTGAGACTCCAAGGAACTAGTTACAGGATTCTAACCAGGTCACACAAACCTACAATAGTTTTAACCTGGCCTTGTATGCCTAAATAAGGAATAGAGCTTCTAATGGAGGTTACAGTTTTATTCGCTCCTGGGAAAGAGGGCTGCCCTGTGTCTAAACAGTGCCTTTCCAAATGGCTGGTTAACTGCATCTTTTTTTACGGCTGTGGGCAGAGCCCGCAGCCATCTTGCTGTAGCTGGAAAAATGAGATACTGAAGCACTCATTTCTGGAGTTTTCAGTGCATCTTTCCACAAATGCAAATCACTGCCAGTCGAATAAAATACTCCCTTCTCTCCAAGTAGACCACTTCCAGCACTATTTTTTCAGCTTCTTTGTCTCTCTGTCATAATTTCCAACAGAGGACAGCAAGTTTCTAGAGGAACACTAGAAGAGATGCAAATTACTTTTTTTTTTTTTATGGCTGAAAAGAAGCATACAAGTATACTGGAATTTCCCTTATTAAAGCTCTCATTGTCTCATTAAGCAGACTACAGTGTCAAATTACAGACAGTCCAGCTACAGCTTTACCCTGTAATTCAAAACAGACTCAGTACTGTGGAGGAATGCTGTGTATTTTTTTTATATTGTAATAAAAAAGAATGCATTTGCAAACTGGAAACACATTGCAGTATTACAGCAATGTGTGCAAATTGCACTGACGAGATGTGTGTGTGTGTGTGTGTGTGTGTGTGTGTGTGTGTGTGTGTGTGTGTGCAGAACTCTGTCAGAAGCTCCTGACGACAACTTTCTCCTGCAAAAGTTCAACCACTCCCTTCCCCTTACAGACAGAACTAAGTGTTAACCTTTGTTCAGGCATTTATTGGGATCTGAGACCATTTTCTTCTGTTTTTTTTATATTTTTTCTATTCAACCTTTGTTTAATTACTATCCAGTGCTAGTGAAAGGTGGGGGCTTACAACACTTCTGTTTATCCACAGAATCAGGTTCACTGCTGGCTTTTCAACTCTAATATATTTAATGCTCATAAAAGGGACAGCACTAGACAGTAAATTAAAGCTCTTTGTTTATCCACAGGGACAGGTATAGTGCTGCCCCCCACCCCACCCACTGTGATGAATTTAGTGCTGGTAAAAGTGAGTGATAAAGCTTTCTTTATCCACAGGTACCATATGGGGCAGGCATTCACACACTGATGGATTTAGTGCTGGTAAAAAGTGAGGAACTGACACCACTTGAGCTTTAAACCCCTGGTAATCCACAGAGACCGCTACAGTGTGGGGACAGGGACAGTGCTTGGTTTCCACACTGTCTGCATTTAGTCCTGGTGAATGGTGAGGGACTGGCACCACTGGATTCCGAAGTCATCCAAGTCCACAGGGGCAGATGCAGTTGTAACCCCTCTGTCAGGGGCTCACCTGTTAGCCCCCATAGGCTTCCTGTTTTCCCATTTGGGAATGGGGAGGGTGGGGCAGCAGCAAGCTGCACAATCGAGCAGCATCAATAGACCATAAGGCCTGCTTCTGCTAGCATTTTTGCATGTTTTCCCCCCGTATATCCTCTTTTGTGTGTCCTGATCCTGATCTCTTCCTCCCCAATGTCCCATTGGCACCCACATAATTTTTTTTGAGAAGCAGATGAAGGATCCGGTTCATGGAGTCCTCCCCTGTTTTGCACTCGGTGCAAGGTCAAAATCCGCACATGTGCAGATTCACATTTCGCTTGGACGTTTCGGCGGCCACTAGAGTTGCTTCTCTGGTGGTCGCAGTCCCATTGGGCAGCAAAAGAGGGACCAGAGACCTTGAGACAACCAGAGAGGCAATGGAAGGAGCCATAGAATAATTTTTTTGAGCACCAATCACGTTCAAGAATCTGGAGCCGCCTCATGCATGTTGATGAGGTGGCTCATAAATATTAGTGAGTCAAGAGCCTGCCTAGCCTCGGAGCACAGTGTAAATTCAAATTCTATGTAATAGTGCTAGCGACAGGCTGGAAAATGAAGAAAATGCAACAATAGTGAAGGGAACAAACAGAGGGGAACAGTGCTTAATTTGTGCCAGGGCTTGCCAGGGCTCAGCCCTGGCATCTCTTTTCATGCCAGGGCTGAGTCCTGGCACCTCTTCTCCCTGACACTGCGCTTTAAATATTGTTTTTTGTGTGCATTTGCTGTTCAACGCTGGCTGATTTTTGTGCTGCTGCAGTGCTGATCAGTCTGCTCCACCTCCTTGCGGTCGTCGTCTCAGCAGTGCTGCTGCCTGCTGCTGTTTGCTCTCCATGCTGCTTGTTCCCAAGTTGCATGTTCTGGGGGATTGAGGTTGCCACCTTGCATTTGCATGCTTTTGCTTCATTACTAGACATACACAGTACGGGCATCATCTGACCAACTGTTCTGTGGTCAGGTGTTTCATGTTGCATGTGAACATCATGGGAGGAGTCAGCAGTCAGTCTTTTGCAGGCTGTGGCTGAGTCTGTTATCTCATCGTGAGGAAAACAAATCTATGTATTGATGGATTTTGAATAAAAAAAATTATTCTGAAAGTTAAATTTACTTGAGTTAAGTTGTACTGAGATTGGGGAGTCTGTCACGGGTTGCTTAATTGAAAGGGAGAAAGGAAAGTCGGTCATTGGGTGGGCAAAGGCAAGGTGGGCCAACTAGGGATTGAAACCAAAACAGCAGAGGCGGTAAGAAAGAAGCTGTGGCTGGGAGTGACTGGGACAGTCAGTGAGGAGTAGATACCTGGCTTGGGGAGGAGATTCAAGGAAGCCAGCAACATTCAGGGGTACTCTGAAGTGGTGAAGCATTTAGTAGAAGGCAGAAGGCAAGGAAGTACAGGGATTTATTTAACTCTAAAAATTGATTAGCGTTTTGCTCATAAAAGTGCTAAATCTTTGTGAAAATGCATAGCTTTTGCCTCACTGTGTTTAACAAACACAGCACTTCCAGAAAATCTATATAAATACTTTCTGTACAGTTGGTATCGGCCCAAGAAAAAAACTGCTACTCAATTATTTAAAATCCTGAAGTAGTGAAGAAGTGCGGGGCAGAACAGAAGAAGCCTGCTTCTGTGCTTCAGGCCAGAACTTAAGATGTACTACCTAAAACTAACCTAAAGTAAGTAGAAAACCAAAAGGAAAAATATTTAAAACCATGGCTCTTCAAACAATTTAGAGTAAAAGGAAATGGACAGGGAAATGATAGAAAGTATACTTAGAATGGCAGAAAAAGGGGAGATATTGCTGATGGGTGATCTGAATATGCCAGATGTTAACTGGAGTACAGTTGCAGCTGCCACTTTGAAGAGTGCAGTTATTCTAGATGCCCTACAGGGGCATGCCTTGACAACTAGTACTGGAGCCCACTTGAGGAGGGCAATATTAGACTTGATTCTCTCAAATGGAGATGGAGAGAGGATCACAGATGTAGAAGTGGGTAGCCATCTGGGAACTAGCGACCATAGAACAGTATGGTTCACAATAAACAGCAACAGAGTCAAGCAATACAAAGACAAAGGTATTGGACTTTAGGAAGGCTGACTTTGCCAAAATGGGTGAGTGCCTAAGGAATGCACTAGCAAATGGACAGGAAGGAGGGGTGGAAGAACAATGAGGAATAATAAAAACTGCCATCACAGAGGTAACGAGCCTTTGTGTGAAGCAAATAAACAAAACAAGACGATGTTAGAAACCACTATGGTTCTCAAATGAAGTGGCAGTGAAGATTCAAGAGAAAAAGAGAGCATTCAGGAAGTACAAGGAATCGTAGAAGGAGTAGGACAGAGAACTGTATCAGTTAAAGCAAAAGGAGGCTGGGAAGGCAGTCAGAACAGAAAGTCCCAAACTGAGGAAAAGATAGCCAACTCAGTTAAGAAGGGATAAAACCTTTTATAGGTACATCAGAGGACAAAAGGAAGACCAAGGGAGGGATAGTGAGGCTTAATAAAGGGGAGAGAGGTGGGCAGAGGAGACTGTGAAAAGGCAGAGATACTAAACAAATATTTTGCTCAGTATTTACAAATGAAGAGGGAGGTACATAAAACAAACAGTAGTAACACTCTGGATACAGAAGTTGATACCAGCCCATTTACAGAAGAAAGGGCTCTGAAAGAACTCTTAAAACTGAAGGTGGACAAAAGCAATGGGGCCTGATGGGATTCATCCCAGAATTCTAAAAGAGCTAAGGGTAGAACTAGTGACACCACTGACTACCCTTTTAACAAATCATGGGAGGATGGGGTGGTACCTGAGACTGGAGGAGGGCAGATGATTCTTCACAAAAGTGGGAGCAAGGCAGAAGCAGGAAACTACAGACCTGTTAGTTTAACCTCATTGATAGGGAAAATGATGGAATCACTTCTGAAGGAAAGAATTGTCTAGTATCTAGAGGCCAGAGGGGCACAGGACCCTAGGCAGCATGGATTCACAGCGGAAGGTCATGCCAGACAAATCTGATAGATTTCTTTGACTGGGTGATCAAAGTAGTAGATCAGGGAGGGCTGTGGACATAGCCTACCTAGAACTTTAGCAAGGCATTTGACAAGTCCCACACAAAAGATTAATATACAAGTTAACCAGCCTGGGAGTGGGTCCGGGATGACAGCCTTGGTAAAGAATTGGCTGGAGAATAGGACACAGAGAGTAATAGTAAATGGAGTCCACTCAGAAGAAAGGAGGGTTACTAGTGGGGTACCGCAGGGTTTAGTATTAGGACCGGTCCTCTTCAATGTCTTTATAAGTGACATTGCAGAAGGACTGGAAGGAAAAGTATGTCTCTTTCCAGATGACAGTAAGATCTGCAACAGAGCTGATGCACAGGGTTTGGTGGAAAGGATGAGAAGGGACTTGGCAAGGTTAGAGGAATGGTCAAATGTATGGCAGCTTAGATTCAATGCTAAGAAGTGCAAAGTAATGCACCTGGGAGACAAAAACCAGGGAAGAGTACACAATGGGGGTGAGATACTAACAACAACAAAATGGAAGGGACCTGGGGGTGAGTCATATCAGATGACCTAAAGGTGGGCAAGCAATGTGAGAGGGCAGCAAGGAGGCTGAGGGTTACTGGGATGCATAGGAAGAGGCATCACCAGTAGAAAACAGGAAGCTATTATCCCTCTGTACAGACAGCTGGTGAGACCCCATCTGGAGTACTGTGTGCAGTTCTGGAGACCCAATCTCCGCAAAGACATAGACAGGATGGAAGCTGTCCAGAGGAGGGCAACTAAAATGGTGCAGGGTCTGCACCGGAAGACATATGAAGAGAGACTTAAGAAGCTTAATATGTATAGCCTCGAGGAAAGGAGCGAGAGGGGGGACATGATAGAAACTTTCAAATACCTCAAGGGAATCAACAAAGTCCAAGAGGGTAGCATCTTTCAAAAAAAGAGGTGTGCAAGAACAAGAGGGCACAATTTGAAGATATTGGGGGGACAGCTCAGAGGTAATTTAAGGAAGTATTTTTTCACAGAGTGGGTTGTAGATGCATGGAACGGCCTTCCGGAGGAGGTTGTGGAGTCAAAATCAGTGGTGGAATTCAAGCATGCATGGGACAGTCATAAGGCAATTCTGGGGGGGTGGGGGTAAGAAGTAGGCTGCTGGTTAACTAGGATCTGCAGCTTATCCAGTAGGTAGGGAAATGGGCAGACTGGGTGGGCCAAGCGGTCCTTATCTGCCGTCAAATTCTATGTTTCTTTGTAAAGAAGCAGACTGCGTTGAGGCTGACAAGTTTTGTTGCCTGAGCAGAGAACTCATCAGCTCAGTTGTGTATGAGCTTGGTAAATTCAGTCAGCAGTCTACCTGGGTTTGATTAGTAATTTTTCCTAGTTCTGCACAAGCTGAATTAACAAGCATTTGTCAATGCTGAATGTTTGCTTGCTGGCATTGGCATTGGTAGTGTAGTAGTTGGAGAGATGCATAATAGGAATGGCAGTGAAGTACTGAACTGAAGCCAATCCCACCACCACCCTGCAGAGACTGACAGGCATTGGGGTGTGCCTTTGGGTCGTCCGGCATAACGGCCATGCCATTTCACCACACTCTACCCTGCAGACACCGACAAGTGTCACGGTGTGCCTTGGAGTCTTTGGGCCTTACGCTCACCCCATTCCATAAGAAATATGGTGAGATGGGTGCAGTATAGGAGAATGGGGTGAACTTTGGGGCCGAAGAGTCCAAGGCACACCTCAATGCCTGTCACTGGCTGCAGGGTGTGGGTGGGGTGGAATGGCAGGAGTATTACAGGCAACAATCCCAAGTCACACCCCTGATGCCTGTCAGTCTCTCTACATGGTGGGGCGTTATGGTTGGAAATCCTAACGTCCCAGCCGTTTGTTGGTATTTTCACTCCAAATTTTAAACATGTTTTTTTTTTTGTTTCCCCCACCTCATGAACAGTGGCAATATCAGTTTGTTAGCGGAAAGCTGATTTTGCACAGCGACTACGCCATTTGGCACCACCGGTGCAAAAATGCATTTCAAACAGGATGTGAAAAATGACAGCTGTACTGTTCATGGGGAGGTGTAAAAAATGGCAATGTTGAAAATCTGGAGTGAAAATATAAAAAAAACTGAAGTCAGAAGCGTGCGTAGAAACTGTCGCAACGTACACCCGTAATGTAATTAGTTTAGGGATTTTTACAGCAGATTGTCAATACAGGCATTTTGGGACCTCTGCTCATGAACAGTGTCACTGTGATCTTTTAATCTGTCCTGAATACTGATTTCCCACAGCGACCATGCATTTCTGCGACCGAAGTGTGAAAACGCATTTCGGACAGGGTGTGAAAAATGACAGCTATACTGTTCATGAAGAGTTGTCGAAAAATGCCAGTGCTGAAAATCTGGACTGAAAATATTACAAATTCATGAACTAACGAGGGCGCATGGAAACTGCACAATGCATGCTCATAAGTCATTTTATGGACTTTTGTCGCAAATTTTCAACAATAGCCATTTTAAAACCTCTGCTCATGAATAGTGTCACTGTCATTTTCTTAATCTGTCTTGAACATTGATTTCGCATACTGACTGCGCCATTGTGCGCTACATGCGCGAAAACACATTTTGGGGGAGATGTGAAAAATGACAGCTGTACTGATCTTAAGAACATCTGGTAAAATGACAATGTTGAAAATCTGAAGTGAAAACAGTAAAAATTCAGAAAGTTGCACTGGTGCGTAGGAACTGCACAACGCATGCTCGTAAGTCATTTTTGGGAATTTTTTCACAAATTTTCAACATAGTGTTTTAGGGGGCCCTACCTCATGAACTGTGACACTGTCATTTCATTACTCGGCCCCAAAAGGTGGTTCCGCTTTAGTGACCTGAAATCACCATTCAGAACGAATAATAAAATGACAGTGACTGAGTTAATGAGGTGGGGCCCCAAAACCCATGTTGAAAATTTTGGTAAACAAATTCACAAAATGGCAGAGATGTGCACCAAAGTTGGGGGGAGATTTATGCTATTATACAGCTTACTGGCATTTCTTCAGTTCGCGGTCGGCTTTGAAGAGTGCAGACGTGTTCCCGGTCTACCGAAGAGCATCGCGCTGGGCTCTGGAGGTAAATATGGGGTGAGATGAGGGCGTGGGAAGGTGGGTGTGCAGATGATGGACGTGGGTTGGGGGAAGGGGACAAGATAGTCAACAAGGGACCGTTGTTTGTGTTTAGTTATTTTTTTCCTTTTTTCTTTGAAGAAGATGACTTTTGCCACACTGGGGTGGGCTCCCAGTATGGCAGCTAGAAGGTTATTTTTTTTGGGGGGAGCAGTGGAGCTGACAGGGGATTGGGCACCCCTGTCGCTATATGGATGTTTGCCACATTGGAGTGGGCTCCCAGCGTGGCACCTGGAAGTGTCTTTGGGGTGGGGCAGCAGATAGACATTTGCCATGCTGGGGTGGGCTCCCAGCGTGGCACCTGGAAATGTTTGGGAGGGCAGTGGAGCCAATGGGGGATTAGGCACCCCATCGGCCATCACTCGTGTATGGGGGGGGAGCGCATGAGCACGCTGTCCCATATGTGTTCGTGGGGGGGACGAACTGTTGATGACTGTTCAGATGCAGTGCCGATGTAGGCAATTCGCATACTGCTGACGGCACTATGCAAATTGCCTGTGGCGGTGTTTTCCTTAGAACTGTATGCCACTGCATCTGAATGGCTGTCATAGACAGCATGGACATTCATTGGCGCGGTGCAGCCACACCTGCAAAAGGGAGAAGAGCATTGGAAGTGGGAGGAGGCACACCTACAGAAACTCGTATGGTGGCACTGTTTCTTGCACACGCATGCAAGCAAACATAAAAATTAACCTCCTAAGGCTATACAAAGGCTGAGGAGCTGTGTGAGACTGGTGGTATATCCGGTAGACTGGCAGCCCAGTGTTCCATTCCTACCATATTTGTCATTAAACAGGAGCTCTGGTGCTGATAACCAGTAATTCCCCAACCCCAAGAAAAATTCATAAGTGTAAGAGGAGCTGTGTCTCTGTGTGAGTTTGGTACATACAGCAGATAGACTGGGTATAAAATAAAATAGGTTGACCAAAACAAAGTTAAATAAGAAAGGCAAAGGAGCAGCAGTGTGTGAACTTGGTACATACAGCAGACTGTCTGGGGTTCATTAATTATTCTTTCCAGTTCACACTCCACCAGCTGGGGAAAAAAAAGAAAATAAACCCCTAGGCTTAAGGCAGAGGAACAATGCTAGACATTTTAGTAACCTGTTCTGACTAGGCCCAGAAACTCTTGGGTTTTAGATGGTCTGTTTTAAGCAGAGGTGTGCAGAGTCAGTAAACAAGGGGGTCAGAATCCCTACAAAGCTAGTGAGGTCTGGGGGCATATATAATTATATTATAATTTAGTTGGAGGATTTTTAACAGGGGCCGGGGGCCAGGTGCGCCCCGGCGCCGCCTATGGTTTTGAGTATTGTGGCTTTTATTGAAGATAAAACACACTTCTGTTAATTACAGGTTCCCACCCACTCCTGGGGAAGAAATATTTTTTTCACCTGGACAGAGTCAGGGTATTGGAGACTCACTGTCCTTAAGCAACAACAATATGTACCACAGAGCATCCAGCAGGGTACAACTTTGCCCTGCTATTGTATGCTGTACCGTGGCCAGGGGTTCAGTAAGTCTTAGACCCTGTCATATGATGAAATGTTCTTACTTGAGCAGCTAACTTCCTGTCGTAACAATTTCAGGAGCAGAGTTATAATGTTATACTCAAAATGCTGTAATATTCCAGTCCATTTGCATGCCTGTTGTATTAATTGGATTGTTTATTCAGAACCTGCATAAACTGTAAAGTAACATTTTTGTTACTTTACTTGGCAATGTGTACATATGTTCAGGCTCCTTGGTGTACCTTCTGCAATTTTTTCATCAATTTACTTTGAAATTATATTCCATTTTCGTTTTTAATGACCACTTATTGCTGCTGTAATAAATTCATTTTGACAATTGCTGATCAGTTTATAAACTGCAAGCTCACGGTAAGGTTCCATTGCGGGGCCACACACACTGATGCTAGAGTCCTTTGGGTCCCGGCACCTTGATATTGCATTCTACATGCCCACAATCCTTTACCTATAGAAAACTTTTCATGCCTCAGTTTGAATAGCTTTTACAGCCACCAACTAAAAATTGGACCCTGCAAGATGCGCTGTGGTACATTTTATTGCTTAATAAAGTTAGCTAGAGTCTCAAATACCCGAATTCCAAGTGGGGAAAAAAATTCTTCCATTGGATGGGTTAGATATGCTGTGGTGAGTTTTGGGGTATTTTACTGAAGATGAAGCACACTTCTGTTACAGGTTCCCTACTAGGGAACCTTAACAGAAATATGCTTCATCTTTAGTAAGGGCTCCAAAACTCTGCACGGAGCATCTAAACTCAAGAGGCTGGGGGCCTACTGGCCCCCACATCCCTGGCTTTTGGATCACAGTACCGTGCCATTGCTTCTACATGCCCATGATCCTTTACCTATAAAACCTTTCCATGCTTCAGTTTTAATTGGCTCTGCTACTACTTGTACCATGCTAGATGCTATGTGGTACATTTTGTTGCTTAGTAAGGTCAGCCAGAGTCTGCAAAACCCTAACCCCCCAAAAAAAATCTTGTAACAGAGATGTACTTTATCTTCAATAAAAGCCCCAAAACTCCCCACTGAGCATCTAAAACCAAAGAGCTTCTGGGGGCCTACCAGCTCCAGACCCCTGACCTTTGGGTCACAGGCACAGCACCTTGCCCTTGAATCTACATGCCCACAATCCTGCAGCGGTCAGCCAGACTCTCAATACCCTGCCCCCCAAAAAAAGAAATGATTCCCTGGAATCAGGTGTAGGGAACCCAACACAGAAATGTGTTTTATCTGCAATATAAGCCCCAAAAACTCACCACAGAACATCTAAAAACCCACAGCTTCTGGGCACCTGGAGGCCCCCGGACCCCTGGCATTTGGGGTTTTGACTTAGAGCCCTGGCACCTCTTTCTTTACAAATTAAGCACTGGAGGTGAAGGTAGGTTACACAGTTCTGTGGGGAAAATGTAAAATTAAAATGTTGACTGTGGTTTCACTGAGGCAATTAAGCTGCAGGAGTGACTTAAACCTGGGACACTGCAAAATCTGTAGTGGGACTGTTTTCCAGCAGCTATGATTGCAGCCCATGTGATTCCATTCAGCCATCCCCAAAGCCAGGATTTGCCAGGAGGATCCTGGGGCTTCTGAAAGGACTCTTTTTTTGGGGGCGGGATACTGGGGAATATTCTGGCACTGTTTTGAGCAGTCAATGAGGCATCAAAGGAGCCTCATATATATTAAATTTTCTTGGAGCACAGTGGCTCCAGCCAATGGGGAGCTGCCAAAAAGCTCTCAAAAGACAAGAACTTATAGGTTCTGGGGCAGTTCAGACTCCAGACCCTAGAAGAGAATGGGGCTGCAAGGCTGGGAGAGGGCCTGACTGGGGGGATGCCAGCGATCTGTCCCCCAGGGCTGGCTGTGCCTTTCCCCATCTGGAGAGACGAGATTTTGCGGGCAGCTGTGCAGAGAAAGGGAGCTGCAGGATTCTGATGCTGTGGTAGGAGGCTGCACCACAGCAATGAAGATGATGAGAAAGTGATGTCTGAAGATGGAAAAGAGGATTAGAGATGAACTGATCCTGAAGTGGAGTGAGACTCCTTGGTATTCAACTGCACCTAAACAATGACACCTGGATGATTTATGAGGTGTCATAAGAGTTGTGAAAGGAAAATGTCCTGATCTGACCCTGCAAGACAAAAGCATCTGAGGAGAAAAGGGAGGGCATAGGTCTGAGGACTGGTTGTAGTATTTGTAGCCTTGAGGAATGGCTACTGGAAATTGGATGGGAATCTGGATTCTGAGAAATTGGAGAGAGCCTCTTCTGTACTTGTTCTGCACTTGCATGGTGAGAAGAGACTTTTCTTGATGTGTTGCTGAGAAAGCACTCTGGAAATGTGTGAGGCGGAGCCAGAGCAAGAATCGTGGCTGTTTAAAGTTTGAGAGGCTGTGAAAGCAGAAGGATGGACAGGTGTCTTTTGGGCCGGGTTGCTGCTGTCTGCTCCTTTAATACAGCTTAGAAAAGAGACTATTGTGATGAACCTGTAATTTAGACTCTACACCCCCGGAGTCTAGGAAACGGGGAAGAAACTGAGACCACCTTGGCTACACATCGTGGCTGGTTATTCTGCAAAAGAGATGAGTTTCATTCCTAAATCCAGGGCCAGGTGGGGAACTTGCTATCCCCCATTGCGTGGGGTCTGCTGCCTGCAGGGGATCTTGTGTTCATACCAGCATACTAGAGCACTCTGACCTGTGAGGGAGCTGGGCCTGTGGGACCATTCCTAGGCCTGGGTCCCTTGTGGCTGACAGACCTTGCAAAGTTCCTACAACAGGCCTCAATAGGCTGAAGGGGACAAGCTGCAAGACCTTCAATCAAGCCTGAAGATCCGAGCTGCAACCTTCTGTTCCCCTTCAAGTTGTTCAAGCATCGATCCTGATTCTGCATCTGCTGTTTCTACCAACCCCAGGACTTCAGTCATCTGTGCCACCCAAGGACTGATTCAGCAGAACCATGAGTAAAAGCAGGAATGGACTGCACCTGGGGAATATACATAGTTGTCCTAGTTCAATGCCCACAGGCACAGGGTAACCATAAAGAAATCAAAGGAAAAATGTTAAACGTTAATTTGATTCACCAAGCGTGCCAAGGCTGGCTCACCAGCTGCATCTCAGGCCTGCAACGTAAGATCTGGGTATCCAAGGACAGAATTTTGGCATCATTCTGGAGTGGTTATCAGTGGGTCTGGGTATTGGGAATATCTGCAGCAGTTAGTCAGGTAGTTTGGTGGCTGCATTAACTAATGTGTGAGTTCAAATATAAAAAGAGTAAAATGATTGTATTGGGAAACATAAATCTTCAAAATGTAAATGAATAGATGTTTTGTTTAACCTCCATTCCATTTTACCCCTTCCTAACCCTCCCCATGTAAATAAATTATGATGGTACCATTTCAAAAAGTGGTGACTCAGGAGCCTGATTTTGGTGAGCATATTATTACCTGAAGTTAATGATGCCAACTGTTTGAAATGTGGGGATGTTAGTCTGGTAAGTCCATGGCTGGCGTAACTGTTTGGGGAGATGAGTTGATATGACATCCTGGAGGGGGTTGTACTAGTAAAGATTAGACCCATCGTTTGTGCTCTGGATGGAGGCACTGCCATTTTATTTGTAATCTTGGGAAAGGAACCCAGGTGATAACCAGTATGGGAACTGAGGCCCGTTAACCTTGGTCTGGCCAGCAAGGCAGGGGTAGTGGCCCCCTCTAGGACGGTGCCAGAGAGGGGTTACACAATGTAGGACAGACAGCCCAGGGTTTCTGCATTGTTATAAATTTAGTGCTGATGAAAGGTGGCAGACTGACCGCACTAGAGGCTGAAGCCCTTTGTGTATCCACATGGGTAGGTACAGCGTGGGGCAGAGACAGTGCAGGGTTCTCACACTGATGGATTCAGTGCTGGTAAGAGCTTAGGGATGGGCAACACTGGGGACTGCTCTACTGTCTTATGTCCACAGTCTCTATTGGCAAGTAATTTTAGAAGGCCACCACTCCGAAACAAAATATGCTTCCCAATGTTGCCCCTAAACCTGCTGTAGGTGACCCTTCAGAGCATGTCCCTGTGTCCTGCTGGAGAACATATCCATATGTTCAGGTCTGTCAATACCACCCCCGAGTATGGTTAGACTGAGATCATGTCACATCCCAGCCTGCAATTCTACAGGAGAAGACGGTAACAACTACTAGAAAACTAAAAGCGGAAATGATCGGTTAGATCCTTCCAGATATTCCTGTTTTGAAAATGTGGCTTCTCAACAGTGATCTAAACAGAAAGCACCAGCAAATTTTTTTTTAGTACTGAATACATTCTCTTTACTACTGAAGTAAATATAAACACTGGAGGAAATATAAAGAAACTGATAGAGGGAAGCTTACAACAGATGTCAGTTGGCATTTTATGTGACTGCATAAATATGCATAATTTAAAAAATGCTACATAAATTTACTGACACTAAGCAAGTGGCGGACTGGGGAGAAATTTGTCAACACAAAAAGGGGGTTTGGTCTGCACTCGGAGGGGAGTGAGGTCGTCGGTTTTCCTATGTGAGACAGTGAACCACAGGGTGTACAAAGTTGGGGTTTATTGAAAATATGGATTATAGTGGTCTACAGAGCTCATTCTTAAAGCAGCAGTTTTGTCAGTGACAGGAGAAAAGGTAGGTTGGAATTGACAACCATCTGACATTTCCTTCAATCCCCCACTCAAAACTGAATACCGACACAATTTAACTTGGTGCAGTACAAGACCGCACCAAAGAATTCAGCATCTGGGCCAAGCTGGTGTTTCTCTGCTTGCCATAGAGTACGTTTTGGATTCTTTCAGTACAATCTTTAGAGTACAGTACCGCAATACATTTTCTTGACTTCCTCACTTCCATATGAGTGCACCCTAACCCCCTTTCTGCCCTGATATCATCATATTCTGGGCTTGATTATGTAAAGCTGCATCCAAATTTCCTCCCCATTGACTTAGTGAAACTTTTTCAATGCCAAAAAAAGACTAGCAATGCATTCTCTGGCCTTGAATAAATTTGATATGGGGTGGTATTATACTTTGCATATTCTTGTGTTCTATGATTCTAATATGTTCACTTATTCTTTGCATTAATGGACATATAGTTTTCCAACACACAGCTGACTCCGCAGCAAACGGTGCATGTGCGAGTACCCCGCATGTGCAGTACTGTAATCACTGCAGTATTATGGTGGACTCTGGTGTGATGAGTGCACCGCATATTCTTTACAATGCCCTTGCCACTGCTATATGTGGGTATATAGGGGTATGGTAAGGAACTACAGGTACTGTTCGTAGCCATTGTACATGGATTGCCACTTCTGTTGCCTGCTTTCAGAAATGCTTCGGCAGGGCTGGCCTGCCGGAATGGCAGTAGTTACTGCTTGTGACATTGATGACCCAGGTTTGGAAGTGAGCCTGGGCATTGGAGGCCTGCTGGGGGAAAGATTAAGCATCCCATGGACTGCTCTCCCCTTCGGGGGGGGCACATGTGGAAGCTTCTGGCACTCACTTGACCCCTGTTGGAATTCAGGGGGCTGAAACCCAGTGCTAGCATCTACTGGAGAGGGGGCAGACATCAGTGTGCATGCCCCTGATGTCATTTCATGTCCTGCTTCTCGGGGTAGAAAAATGGGAAAACTTGAGCTGAGTAGAATGCTGCCCACCTCATGCTGCAGGCCCTGCACCACTGACCCCATGGCACACCCGGAAATGGTTCAGTCATCTGCAGGAAAGAAGGGGCCCCCTCCCAAAGGCTCTGCCCTGGGGGGAAGCCAGGGAGGAACACTGGGTAGGGTAAGTCCTGGGACAGTGGATGATGGGATGATGGGGTTGGTCGCAGTGTAGGGCTGATTGGGGGGGGGGGTTTCAGCGGAGCATAAATGGCAGAAGAAAGAAGTTTCTGCAGCTGACATGTGCTGCTGCCACCACAATGACCACTGTTCATACTTTCACTAAGCACTTCAGTCTAGAGATCATCTGTCCTAGACTTGCTTGAAGTTGCTTTGCTGTGGCTTTGTTGTCTGCAAGGTCTTGTGTTGTGATTTTATATCAGGCCTTGCCATCCTCCCTGGATACTTTGTACTGCCTGGGAATCATTCCAAAGGTGTGGCCCAATGGAGGAGATATAGTCTATGAAGACAGAGCAATTACTTGCAATAACAGTAGATTTTTGAAAGAACCCACATTGGGCCACAGTACACCCAACCTCCTTCCCCTTACTGAGGTATTAGCTGGCAGGTTTGTGCCCTGCCTTGTTTCGAGGTGTGCATAAGTGCCTTTATGGTACAGGATTCTGCCCCTTGACTCCTTGTGTGCCTGGTACTGGTCTGGTTCCTCACTGTAAGAGGCCTTCAAGCTGATCTCCGGAGGGAATGAAGGAGAAATGGGGATGCCCACATTATATAGGTGCTGACAATGCACTTTACCATGGGAGGCTCCCAGCTGGCAAAAGTTTGTGATCCTGACACAGATGGCTTACAGTTCCAAAGATGTGGCACAATGCAGAATATCCCGAATATCTAGTGTTATGGTGAGTAACTGTTTTTTCTTTATAATCTGAAACAACTTAATCTGATTTTTCATTAATTTAGTGACTGGAAATATTGTGGAGCATAGTTTATACCATGAAATTGCTAGCTGGGATTGTTGTCTGCTAATTTACCAGTGATGGGGAAATGATTTTTATATACTGTACAACACTTTGTTTGTTTGTTTATTTATTTATTTATTTATTTATTAGATTAACCAGGAAGGCATACTGAGCAACATGCTTGATTCCAGATGCGACCTGGGGGCCTAGCCCAGTACATGTCTATAGTAGAACATTTAAAATACAGAAATGACAATAGCGAACATTGTCTGTGATATCATAACAGAGTAGTACAGTTTTGAACAATCACAAGCAGGAAGGTAAAATACAGACAGAATACATATCGCAACCAGGAACCTTAATATCGTGCTGCTAATATTTCATGTTCTGTTCGAATTGGTGCACTTCGCATTGCTCTGAATTCGCATGTGGTCAGTGTCTATAGCACTGTGGCAGTTCAACAATGTCTAGCAGCATAATACCGAGGCTAATACCAGTACATGCATTTGTCGCTTTTCACACCTCAACCACCTTCTCTCCCTCATCCCCGTCAGTCACATCATTAACAGGGTGATTGTCAGTTGTCAATGTAACTGTCAGTTTGGGCTGCTAGGTGTTGACTTTAAGCACCAAAGGTGATTGTCAGTAATTGAATTAAAGAACTAGCCTGAGTTAAAGAACTGGTAAAGACCTGCCAATTGCCTTGTGATACCCCTGTTCTGCGTGAATGGAAGCTTATTGTCAGTTAATTTGGCTTAAGGAGACCGTTGATGATCACCAGCATTCCTCTGTGCAGATTAACTATTTAATAAATGCCCCTTGTAACATGCCCAGAGTATCACCAGTTTCAGTCCACAAGAAAGTCTTTGTTTAAATGGGTTACACAGATCAAGTCTGAGCTGCATCAGCAATGGATGTGGACACAGTAGAGCCTAAAGATTTGTCATTTAGCCAGGATTTCAACAGAGGCAGCAGTGGAGGTTGTTTCCGAACTCTGCTCAACACCACCACCAATCAAAAAAGCAGAGAACAAGCTATGCACAGTATTCAGCAGAACTCCACTTCAAACTGGGCAAGTACGCTTGTGAGTTCAGCGTAATTAACTCCGTGCGGATGTACTCCACAAAATACAATGGCACAATTAATGAAAGCACAATTAGAAAATTCAAGCTCTATTACCTTTAAATTGTGGTCTTGCCCTGACTTCGAAATGCTCCCTCAAGAGTTGCCCAGAAAAGCAAGGGGACTTGACTTTGCTGCTTGAGGATGCAGAGTTTGAGTTAAAATGTATCATTCACAGCTTGCAAGGAGAGGGAATAGTCATTAGCGCCCAGAGTAGTACATGCAGTGGTGGTCGGGCTTGTGAAAACGCACAACCCTCATCTCCTGCAGGAGTTCAATGGTACAATATACCTATTACAGCAGTGGGTTTGGACATTTTGCATAGGATGGGGTCTTCAAAAGAAGCTGGGAGGAAAACTCCGATTGACTTCCCAATCTTTAAAGAAAAGTTTCTATCAAGAATTGCCTCAGCTGGCCTGGTGGCGCTGAGGGTTGACGCTGGATGCCACACTGGTGACCCGGGTTTGGGAGCAGACTAGGGCCGCTGGGGGTTGGCAGGGGAGGGAAGAGATCGAGCATCTGGAGGACTGCTCTCTTCCAGGGGTGGGCTCTAGGGGCTGTGTCGCACAAGGGTGACCTCTGGCAGTGGCCGGAGGAAGCCAAGATTGCATTGCCATGCATTACAAGGGGCGGAGCTGTGGCAGGCATCGGCATTCATGCCAGGATGCCATAGCACGACTGAGCACTAGTGAGGAACAGAAAAATGGAAAAAAAAAAAAAAAAACTCTGGAGGCTAGGCGAAGGCACCAATGCCTGCACCACACTCCCAAAGCGTGGATTCCTCACTTTCCCCTAGGCCAACACTCCGACAGGCACACCAAACTATAGATAGGGTGCCCTGGGAGGATAGGGCAGCCCTTCCCCATGGAGGCTTGGATCTGGGGGCGTTGCCAGTCAGAGTGAGGGGTGAGATTCTTGGTCATCAGGCGGGAGGTAGAGAGCAGGTTAGGTGGATGCTGGAGAGACTTACTCCAACAGGGAGTAGAGATAGTTAAAAAAAAAAAAAATTGCCTCAGCAGCCAGACAAGAACTGATCCTAGAAAACATGATTTTAAACATGGATGAAACTGGCATTATAAAAAGGTCTCGGAAATGCTACAATCTGATTGGTTGTTGGATTCCAACAGCTTTACATTAATCCCTGTTGGTGTCATATACAGCTTGATCACCATGGCACATAAATTCTTCCTGTCAGCATTCCATTCTCTAGCACTGAAAATATTAAATAGGTTATTAGAATGAATTATGAAATATGCAGGATTATCCATCTTGCAGGCTGGTTTTACAAAAGGATGTGTGTGTACAACTCACATTTTTATTTAGTTATTTAAAAGTTGATGACTGGGAAAGGCACCGTGAGCAAGCTCATGTCCAGGTTTGACCTGGTGGGTGGGGTGTAACGGGAGGATGACCATACAACTGCAAAAATAACACAATAACAGGCAGAGAAGAAAAGACCATGTAAAATGTACACTCTTACATAAACTAGGAAACTACGTACAGATAGATACAAAATTAGAAACTTTGTACAGTAACTACAATGAAGAGTGCAGCTGTTATACAGTGGTTTATCATAAAATGGAATGGAATTAAGGCATATTGTCACGTGACGGGCTAGGAAGGAACAGTTGCAGGAGGTGACTGGGTTGGTCTGAGTAGGTGCTTAAGATGGGGCAAGGAAGGTGAAAGATGGGTTGGAAGGAAGGTTATTCCAAAAGGAGGGAAACCTACAGGAGAAAGCTTTCCAGCTGAGGTTCGGATACGAGGGCGAGCAGGTGCGGGCACAGCTAAACCGAGAATTATAGGGTAAGGGAGATGTGGGAGAGAGGGAGGCAAGGTATGAAGGAAGAGACCCAAACCAATACTTGTCTATGAAGGTATAGCAGTGAGAAGAACACCTCTGCGCAAGTGAAGAGAAAGGGAGGAGTAGAGGTTGCAGTAATGAATTATCGGGTGGGGAGTTGGAGGCGAACCGACAAAAGGCATGGAATAGGACATCCAATTTAGCAAGGGAGGTGGCTGGGACAGCACTGAAAACTGTCAGCATAGTCAAAGGCAGGGAGGATCCATTTGACTATCGGGTCTTGTCCTACGGAGTGGGAGAGGCTGGCTTTGTGACAATGGAGTAGCCCAAGTTTAGGGTGCGGTTTAGTGTGGAGCACACTGAAATAGGAGGAGAAATCCAGGGAGGGGTCAAGCCAGATACCAAGGTACTTGAAAGTGCTGATGTTGTCAAGAGGGGTATCCACTGCCGAAGAGAACAAAGGTAGTGAGGGAAGTTTGACAAGTTTTTGTTCAGAGCCAAAGGTCATGGCAACAGTTTTCTTGGTATTCAGTCTTAGGCAGTTGGCGTCAAACAAAGCTGTAACCACTGAGAGGTCATTTTGAAGGGGGGATTGGACGGCTTGTGTGGATGGGCCAGACAAAGGATGGTGTTTGAGTACATGTGGATATTGGAGTGAGTGCATACAGAGGAAAGTCATTAATAAAGAGAGCAAAAAGGACCGGCCCAAGAATAGAGCCCTGGGGTACGCCGGTGAGGATGGGGGAGGGTTGGAGATGAGATATTAATAGAAACTGATTCATTTTTAACATTTATTGGAAAAATATTGCATAGTAAAGAAATCAAAACTTTTTGTCACATTTGTAGATTTTAAATCTGCTTTTGATTTGATAGAGATCAGATGTTTAACTTGGGTACTAATCTGAATTTAATAATACTAATTAGGTGTCTCTATTCCAATACTTGAACTAGAATACAGTATTCTAACAATGGTCTGCTAACAAAAAATTCCTACTGCTGGTGGTGTCCGACAAGGTTGTGTATTGGCACGCATCTAACATCTGTATAGATTAATCAGCACATGGCAAGTGTTGATTTTCATTCTCCTAAATTCGGCCCAATAACGATTCCATTATTGGCCTATGCGGACGATCTAGCTATTATCTCATTGACTAGATTATGACTTCAAAGAAATTTTAGAGAAACTAAATTTATGTAAAAACTAAACCTATTGTCTAACCCACAGAAAACTAAGGTAATCATAGTTGGATCACGACAAGACTTTGCTGGATGATTCTCTACTGGATTTTGTCACAGAATTTATATATCTTGGGGTTACTTTTTCATCAAACCCAAAGTGGAATAAACCTAAGTCTTACTGCGGATAAAATGAATAATATCGCATTCCTGGACCACATTAGGCTTGAAGGTTTAATGCTAGATATGGAGGACACAGTATTACTAAAGAAATAAATTCTAAATTCATCTCTCAAGGACTCTATTCTGCTGAAACCTGGGGTACTGCATAATCAAGAAAATTAGATGTAGTTGTAAATAAAACATGCAAACAAACATTGGCTCTTCCATTGAGCTCTTCAAATGCATTGGATCACAGGGCAAATTTCAGTAAAAGAATTGATTCATATTCATATACTATCTTTTTGGTTACAATTACAACTATCAGATCATGTATTACTGAAAAATGTGTTAACAGAAAAAAAGCCTTTTTTAGATATTAGAAGGGGTAAGTTTTTATGCTGTTTTATTCATTTTATTATTTTTTCCCCCCACTCAGTGAGAAACATAGAAACATAGACTTTGACGGCAGATAAGGCCTGCTAGGCCCATCTAGTCTGCCCATTTCCCTACCTACAGGATAGGCCGCAGATCCTAGTTAACCAACAGCCTATATCTTCCTGCCCCCCACAAGAATTGCCTTATGTCTGTCCCATGCATTCTTGAATTCTCCCACAGTTTTAGACCCCACAACTTCCTCAGGAAGGCTGTTCCATGCATCCACTACCCTCTCTGTGAAATAATACTTCCTCACATTGCTCCTGAACCGCCCTCCTTCTATCTTTAAATTGTGTCCCCTTGTTCTTGCAAGAGAGTGGAGGATTGTATTGTATTTTTGGATTTTGTTTATTGGGTTTTTGTTATTTTGTTGTGGTTTTTAGTTTTATTAGTTTGAGGGTTAGCTAAGTGTGAACTGCATGATAATTTGACTGTTGGAATGTATCGGAGGCCTGCTCTCCCCCCAGTCGTATGCTATTCACCCTCTACTCTCACGCCCTCCGCCCTTACCCCCACTGCAGTTTACAACTTACCAGCACTGAAGGGTGCTGGGTATTGCCATAAGGAGTGAAGGGAACGGGTGCGAACAGTGTAGGGTGAATGAGTGGCTATCACATCGGGTCGTGAGAACCAGGAGACCCACTGGGGTGAAATGGAACCTAGAACGTGGTTCACCATGTCTGGTTTCCATACCCAAAGGCACCACCAATATTGGTGGGCAGGTGGCTCTGGCAGCCCTGGAGGTTCATACAGCTCGGGCTGTGTTATGCAATGCCAGGTCCATCAAAACAAGACTGCAGTTATTGCAGATCTTGTGGAAATGGTGGATCTGGCTTGCATCACCAAGACCTGGCTGGATAATCTGGCCCCATTTTGGAGGCTCTAACTCCAGCCAGGTACTCGATGATTCACTGCCTGAGATTGGATCATGGGGGGAAGGGGTGTGTGGTCTATTTTAAGACCAAACTTAACCTCACAAGTGTACCAGTTGAGGAGACTAAATCATTTGAGTGTACCGTGGTAGCAAGTATAGGTTGTAGGATCACCCTCCTCTACCGTCCACCCAGAGATGAGAAGCGGTTCCTTCAGGAAGTGGTGGACTTCATCGTCAACATGGCATTTGAGTCACTGAGACTGATGGTTCTGGGTGACTTCAATGCCTGGGTCGATGATGAACTCTCGCAGTTTGGACAACACTTCCTCCAGTTGATGTCCTCTCTGGGCCTTACACAGATAGTTACCACCGCTACCCATAAACATGGTCACTCCATTGATTGTCTTTCTCCTGGGGATTGAGGTCTCTGATTTGGGGGTGGAACCAGTTGGATGGTCTGATCATTACACTGTGGGGTTTAGTTTTAGTGCTTCCCTTCATAGGCCTACCCCTGTGGAGATGGTCAGGTATCGCCCTTTACGAGATGTTGGCTCTGAAGGCCTGGTGGTGGTACTTGACCTAGCAACCCTCTTAGTGGCAAACAGTGACCCAGATGCCCTCATGGTAGCCTAACATGGCTATCTCGGCAGCCCTGGATGTCATTGCTCCTGTCCAGAATTAGCTTCACCTCAGTCCCCATGGTTTGATGGGACCTTGAGGAGATGCAGTGACTAGGACAAAGGTTAGAAGCATTGCTGGAGGAGATCCTCCTTGATGCTGATCACCTTAGGTTGATGGAGCATTATCAAGCCTATCAATCTGCAATCGCCCATAAGAAGGCAGAATTCCTGTCTGGGGAGATTGCAGCTGCTCAGAATCTACCACCTCAGCTCTTTCGCACTGTAGGCAGACTGTGCAACCCAGCCTGTCTACAAGTCTGAAAAGCCTTTTCACAAATAAAATGCAATGAATTTGTTAGATTCTTTGCAGCTAAGGTGACCGACATTAGGGTGACGCTACAGCCAGCACACTCTATGGGTGTCGCTCTGGACTAGTGTATTGCTGCTGCTCCTCAGCTTTCCTGGAGTACCTTCGACCGACCAGAGTTCATAGATGTCATGTGGATTGTCTAGGTGTGCACCCTACATGCTGTAATTTGGAACCAGGACCAACTTCTCTGATTTTGGGTTGTCTTGACTCCATCTGTCCGTCCTAGCACAGATAGTCTGGTGCCTTGAAAACGAGTGAGTTTCCTTGCTTCCTGAAGTAGGTGGTGGTAGCACCCCTCTTGAAGAGCTTCTTTGGACCCTGACTGCTATGTAAACTACAGACCAATCTCTAACCTTCCCTTTTTAGGGAGGGTGATTGAGAAGGTAGTGGCCGTGCAGCTGGAGAACCACCTGACCATCCATATCATCTGTGAACCCTTCCAGTCTGGTTTTCATAAGAGGCACAGAATTGAGACAGCGCTGGTTCAGGTATTCAATGATCTCCTGATGGCCAGGGACTGGAAGAACCATTCCATCTTGGTTCTTCTAGATCTGTCATCAGCTTTTGACACTGTGGACCATGAGGTTCTACTAGAGCACCCGAGGCTCATTTGTGGACTATCGGGTGCAGTCCTCAGGTGGTTTACATCTTACCTCACCGAAGAATGCAGTGTGTGGTTTCTGGGTCTTATGCCTTGGGCCCAGTTTCTCTGCCTTATGGGATTCCTCAGGGCTCTGTTGTCTCCCATGTTAGCAGTGTACATGCTGCCCCTCAGAGACATTGTAAGACGGTACGGTCTGAGGTTTCACTGCTATGCTGATGATACCCAGCTCTGCCTTTCTTTTGCACCCAACCAGGATGGAGCTCTCTTGTCTTTAATAACTGCCTCAAAGAAATCCAGGAGTGGATGGACTCGAGTTGGCTGAAGTTGAACTCAGAAAAGACAGAGGTGCTGGTTGTGGATCCAGCATGCCAGATAGGGGGGCCAGGGGTTGGTTCACTCTCCAGGATTTATCTTGGGGGTGTTTCACTCTCGACCTCTGAACAGGTGCATAACCTCCCGGTCTAGTCATATTTCGCCAGTGCTGCGAAGACTGCACTGGCTGCCAGTACAGTGGTGGATCACTTTTAAAGTCAGTCTTCTGACTTTCAAAGCCCTACACTGACTTGGCCCGGACTACCTGAAAGAGCTCCTGGTTCCTCACTGCCCTGGGTGATGGCTCCACTCAGCTAATGAGGGGTTGCTAGAGATCCCGAGGGTGTGTTTGAAATCTTCTGGGGCCCGTACATTTATACATGTGGCCCCTACCCTCCGGAATTCTCTACCCCATCAGTTACGGGAGTGCACAACCGTGGAGGGATTTAAAAAGGTCCTGAAAACATATTTATAGACTAAAGCATTCAGTGATTGATTTTATCTGCCCAGTTGCATCAGCTGTTTTATATATTTTAAGTGTTGAACTGTTTGTGTTTTTAAATTTTGTAAGGTGAGATAGAAATAAAGCTTTGTTATTAATGAATTTTAAAACAATGGATGGATAAGATGATTATGGTTAATTTGGCTTGTATTAAAGTTATAAAAAATGTAGTAATCAATGGAGCTAAAGAAAATGACTTACAGCTAATTAATAATTTGAAGGTTTCAAACTGGCTTGTTAATACAAAAGAACAGAGTTTAAAGTTTTACCCAACTAATTTACGTGATCCTGATTACAGAAAAATTATTATACAATACAGATTTGAGACCTTTTCAAGTAATGTTTTGATGGCTAGATTTTCTAATGACCCACAAATTATGGGTTCTCGTCATTGTGGCATGAAAGAGATTGACCATATTTGCTTGTAATATTTCATGTTCCTGGTACTCTGATCTAAGAGCAAAATGTCTTGGAGAAATCATTGGTTCCTTGGTATTACCCACTCGATATATTCTAGATTTATTATTCAGTTCAGAGGAAATTCATATTTTGGAGAAATTGTCATTGTACTTATTACAAGTCTCAACAGGAAGAAAAAATATGCTGCCTGGTTTATAAATGTGTCTTGAAATTTATAAAAGGTCTAACATTTTATTAATGTTAGACAGCCCATGGAGGTCTGGATTTTAATTGTATTAATGTATTGTCTCTGTTATTGAATCTTATTTTGTCTTATGTATATATTGTAATGACATTTTGTCAACAATAAATTATCTAACTAGCACTGCTGAATGACTGGAATAATGCATTCTGAACCAGCATTCTTAAACTGTTGGAAGAACCATCTCATTAAAATAAAAAAAAAAAAAAAATCTCCCTCTCAATGAGGAAAACACTAAAAGTACACTAAACACTACTTTTGGAACAATTTTATAATGTCAATAAAACATGACCAGGGTTAGATTAACAGTCACCCCCTAGGGGCAATATGGCACTCAGCTGCACCTCGTGCCACATTACACCCCTAGGGGGTTACTAACAGACTGTTAATCTAACCCCTGTTCATGCCTCTTTCCTTAATTTGATTCCATGTTCTGAATGGACCATGGAAAGCACAGGGGCTAAGCAGGCAGATGTTACTGGGCTGGGCGGTAACGGCAGATCTCCCTTGTACTAACATGCACTCTCGCTGGTGACTTCCTACCACCCCAGGTCATATACAAAGGCAAATGCAGCTGTGTCGCCCTCACTATGCTTTCCCCCAGGGCTGGTATCACCCAGTCAGAAAGTTACTGGACAAATGAGAGCAGAGGGCAAACGAGTGCATAATGCTCAAATTCGTAGACTCTGTGCTGGTACCGTATGTTAACTATGTTAAAGTGACCTGCTGTCTGAGCAAAAAACAACGTTGATTTTAAGACCTTTCAGAGCACACTCAACAGAAGCAATACTAAACCAGCTGGATTTGTGCAATGTTCCCATTCATGTGCCCCCGCATGCACTTATTGCAACCACTTGAAAAATAAACTGCTGAAGGGTGCCTTAAAAAAAAAAAAAAAAAAAAAAAAATCTAATTTGCACAGTGGTATGCAGGACTAATAATGGACCAGTTAACCAGAGGCAGTTCAGCTACACAGGTGATGGTCAACCTGAAAATGATGACCCTAAAAGAAAAACATGCTGAATGGCACTCTCGAAGCATTCGACATCTGAGCAGAAGACACTCTGACATTCAACTAGGCTTTGAATCGGCAGGTATTGCTGCTGCTCATTTGAACTGCCTTAATTGGACTGAATCCTGACATCATGCTGCACTTTGGTAATTGTACTATAATTACTGGCAGGCGATTTTTCCCATAGGGAAACCTGGTTATAATTTGCCGTTATAACCAGCTTGGCTGGTTATAACGGCAAACACACGCCAGGTTTCCTCTGATCAACATGCGCCAGTCACAGTGTTCTTTTAATAGCGACGCTCATTGTCCCGGAATAAACGCCACTAAGTCAGTGTTTTTTTTTTTTTTTGTATTTCAAAAAAAAAAAAAGACTTACTCTGGGGAACAAAACAAACAGAAAGGAACACACAGTCCGGTTTCCTCTCCACACACGAGAGCTGGTGGGTCTCCTCTTCTATACAAAAGAACACCGACCGCAATTCCACAACTGCTGTTTGCCGGTAAGTAAGAATACCGGAAAAACAGAAAAATATACATAGCTACTCCTTACTTTCTCCACTTCTTGTTACCTCACAAGCAGAGCACTATAACTTGTCAGACCGCAGAATGCTAAGACTTTTACTGGTCCGTGGTTGCCTGAAAATGGATCATTTTATTTTCTATGATTGCTGAGGCAAAAAACACATGCCAGCAATTATAAAATAAATAAGGGGTGTGTAAAACTCATTTACACACACCCTCATTGTGGGATGCATTTTATAAACCCCTCAGGCTTCAGTCCTTGGGGTTTATGTAGCATCTCATAACTCGGATGTGTGTAAAATCTCAGTATACACACCACCTTTCTATATTATTCTCTATGTAATTCCCTGCTACTTGCACTTTTGTTGTGTGGCACATATAAGTGTTACTGTATTTGTGTGGTTTTAAAATGTTTGATTGCTACCGTATCAAAGCCCAGTCATTAAAACTATTTTGATACACAGCACTGATTGTTGCCATGTGATTCTGCCTGCACACAGTAAGGGGAGAACATAAGACCATCATACTACTGTAAATTGTAGTAATGTACTGGTTATGTGTAAGTGCCATTTGTACCACATACCATACATTGTTGTAATATATGTTGGCTATTATATTAGCAAAATGGTCAGAAGAGTGGCAACTGGGATTTAATGCAAAGAAGTGCAAGATCATGCACATAGGGGAGAGAAACCCTGAAGCCACCTATAGGCTGGGAGGGGAGTTGCTGGCAGTCACAAAGGAAGAAAGACTTGGGCATCATCATCACCACCGATGACCTGAAATCATCCAAGCAGACCTCTAAAGCAGTAGGTAAGGCTAGGGGGATGTTAGGGTGTATTAGTAGGGGTATCAAGTCGTAAGAGGGAGGTAATAATCCCTCTTTACAAGACACTGGTTGCTCCTCATCCGAGTACTGCACGCAGTACTGGAGGCCACACCTTCACAAGGACATTAACCAAATTGAGGCAGTTCAGAAGGGCAACTAAAATGGTGCAGGACTGCACTGAAGACATATGAGACAGATTAATGGAGCTCAACATATATACCCTTGAGCAAAGGAGGAGAGAGGTGATATGATCGAAACATTCAAACACCTTAAGGGCATTAACAAGGTGAGAGTCTAACATGTTTCAGTATAAGAAAATAGCAGGACAAGAGGACACAGCATGAGATTAGAGGGAGGCCAGTTAAGGGGGAATGTGAGGAAATTCTTTTTCACAGAAAGAGTGGTGGATACATGGAACGGCCTACCTCAGGAAGTGGTGGCTATGAATACAGTGCAGGGCTTCAAACAGGCATGGGATAGGCATAAGGGAGCAATACAGATGAGTATGAATAGATAGGCCACTGACAGAGTAAAGGCCAATGGCACATTTATAAGGTAGAAAAAGAAATGGGCAGACTGGATGGGCCTTGCGGTCCTTATCTGCCGTCAACCTCTGTTTCATGTATTACTTTATTTTAGCGGTCTGTGGAGGAATAGTGAATATTAGGGATGGGCGGATATCAAAAATGTTCCGGGTATCTGACCGGACTTACCCAGACTACTATCCGACTGGATCTGGATATTTATCGGGTCAGATACAGAGATGGGGGAAATGCTGCACTGCTAATGGTGCAACCAAAAAAAGTCTGCAATTCCACAAAAAGAATAAGTGGAATTCGAGGGAGCAGCCGGTAGTTTTATTTGCTATCTGCATTTGGCCACTCTGTTCCCTTTTACTGCTCCTCAGGCACTTATAGTGTGCAATGTTCATTAAAGTGCTGTTTCCTTTATTTGCACACTCTAAAACAGTTTAGTTAATTATTGTGAACCTCAAAAGTAGCCCCGTGCCAAGCACAGACTACAATAACATAATAGGGAGCAGTCGAAATAATACTCCTGCCTGTTGCTTTCAGCGCGTGTGTGCACTCACATAACATATTTCAATATCTACAAATATTGACAGTACATAGTTGTCTGCTTCTCTAAGTGGATGTGGATGCAATTTTTAATTTCTTGGCAACTGAAACGGCAGTAGCCAACATTATTGCAGGGATTACTACCCCTACAGAATAGAGGTTATTGCTCTAAGAAAAAGGTATTTTCTTTTGCTTCATCTGCAAAACTATAAAAACTGCATTTTTTTTTCTCTAATAATGAAATAGTGGCTTACTAGGACTTAAAGTGAGTATCTGACCTGATATACAGAGCTGTATCCATTCGGATCGGATCAAAAAGTGTAAAATCCGACTGGATTTATCGGATCGGATATCCGCCCATCCCTATTGAATACAGCAAAAAATAAATGCATGCAAAATAAGAGTGCAACTGCCCTTCCACTTTCTTGCCCATGGCAGATGCATATTCTGATATGCTTTGACCAATTTTGTTAAATCTAGCTTTGGTTGTCTTCAAATCTCCATAAAGTGCCACTGTCTGCACCAACTGCTGCTCTTCCATTTCTGTTTTCTGAGACCGTCCATGATGTTGTTTATTTATTTTTTTATTTATTGAACAGTTTCACCAGGTAGGGCACACTGAGGAAGAAGATGCTAGTCTCCTGGTGCGACCTGGGGGGGGGGAATCATGGGAGATAGAATATACATTACAAGAGTTATACGTAGGAGACCATAGTACATGATGGAGTGTACATATACATTTCATAGAGTTATACATTGGAGATCATGGTACATGATTCAGAGTGTACAGGGCATACATAACATTGAGTTTACATTAGGGTCTGGTACATTGTTTCATACAGGTTTACAGAGTGCAGATACATACGGGGGAGGTGGAATATAGTGCCTAGAATACAGACAATAGTGTGATACTGAGAATTTGTACTGCTGGTGACAGGACTAGATGTCTATGGAGAGGTTGAGTGCAGGGTGGGTAGGAAAGCACAGGGATTTTGAACGAGCCCATAGCAGACAGACATAGCCAGAGGGATAACTGTGTTACTGGGGGCTGAGTAGAAGTGCTGGGGGGCAAATGCAGGGTTGGATGAGCCTATATGCCAGCATGAGATGAGAAAAGCTAGGGCCACTGGTCAGGCCGCATAAGAAGGGGGGGGGTCAAACGAGGGGATATATGATGGGGGAAGGGGTCAGGAACAGGAACAGCTTGTGATGTAGTAAAGTAGGGCAGAGGATATTGAATGTCTAGAGGAGGAGTGGTGGATTTCAGCCGGTTGGGTGTTCCATAGCTTGGGGAGTTGGTAGGAGAAGGCTGATTGGCCTGCCGTGGTCCGCCGGAGAGGGATTGACAATAGCCAGGAATCGGAGGACCTAAGGGCATGGGAAGGGGTTGGTAGGGAGGAGAGGGTGGAGGTGAGGTAGGAAGGGAGAGCATCGAGCCAGAAGTTGGACACAAATTTGATCCTGTGAATTAGCAGATAGTTGATTAGGGATGGGAGGGCCAGTGGTGATAGGGCGCACAGTGGTATGTATGTGGGGGGGCATCTAGGGCAAACTCGCAGAAAGCATTGAAGAGTGGGTCCAGACTGGCTGGGGTGGATTTTTGGGGCAGAGCTGTAGACTGTCGCAGTAGTAGAAAGAAGGTAGAATAATCTTCTGGATAATTTCTTCTCTCTTGGAGTGGGAGACAATTGCGATTCCTGTAGAGGGCACCAAGCTTGGGGCGTAGCTTTTTCGGAGTAGCGTCCACATGGGTGGAAAAGGGTGGGTGACGGTAGAGCCAGACTCGAAGGTACCTAAAAGAGGGCACATCCTCAAGAATTGTTCCATCAAGGGTGCGGAAAATCGGTTGTGAGGTGAGTCTGGATAGTCTCAGCATAGAGCCAAAAGTTATGGAGACTCTTTTGCATTGAGGGAGAGTTGGTGGGAGTTAAACCAGAGCTGTACTTTGTTGAAATCAGCCTGGAGAGTGGAAATGACTTCTTCTTGAGTCTGGCCAGAGGTGAAGAGGACAGTGTCATCCGCATACATGTGTATAGAGGTAGTAGAGCAGGTTTTAGGCAGGTCATTTAGTAGGACAGAAGAGAGAAGGGGGCTGAGAACGGAGCCCTGTGGGATGCCAGTGAGGATAGAGTGGAGACGAGATGGAGTCCGCTATTTTTACTGACTGTGTTCTACCTTCCCCGTAGGCTCTGAACCAGTTAGTGGCTGATGTGGATAATCCAGCAGTGGATAGGCAAGTTAGTAATAGAGGGTGGGATACTGTCGAAAGCTTTAGCTAAATCGATGAAAATGGCTGAAGTAATTTGTCCTTTGTCCATCCCTGTAAGGATGGAATCTGTGAGCCTTAGCAGGGAGGTGGCGGTAGTGTTTTTTTCTAAAGACTGCCTGGAAAGGTGTGAGGAAGTGTGACTCAGAGAGGAAGTGAGAGATTTGTGAGAGTACTAGGTGCTTCTGTAACTTCGCTAGGGTGGGGAGCAGGGAGATGGGGTGGTAATTTGATGTGGTGGTAGGGTCTCCTCCTTTTGGTAGAGGGATAACAGTGGCATGCTTCCACACCTTTGGGATTGATTCAGTGGCAAATGAAAGGTTTAGGAGGGTGGCAAGGGGAGATGCAATGGCGTGGGCATATAGGAAGAGAAGCTTGGTATTTAACCCGTCCGGTGACTTATCCTTTTCGGGGTTCAGGGAGAGTAGGGCATCTAAAGTATTGGCAGACACAAGGTGTTTAAAAGTGAAGTGAATTGTTCCTAGTGGTTTAAGGGTTTCAGACTGAGGGGGAGGTTATTTTTGGGAGAGAGGCAAGTAGGGTTGTGGCACAGGTGGTGAAGTAGGTGTTGAATTCGGAGGTGACCGCGAGGGGTTCTGTGATGAGAGTCCCTTGTATGAGTAGGCGGGGGGTGGGGATTGAGGATGGAGGGGAGAAAAGGGAGTTGATAACTTTCCAGAATTTAGAGGGTCTACCGAGGTTGGCGTTTAAGGTGTTAAAGTATTCAGCCTTGGCTAAGCGGGTAGCCTTGGTACATTTGTTACGGAGCGCGCGGTAGGAGATATTGTCACTAGAGGAGCGTAGATTTGTATAAATGCCATGCCTTGGATTGGGATGCCCAGCATTTGAAGCGCGGAGGGTAATTTGGTGGATAGAAGATAGAGAGCAGGACAGGGTGAAAAGTGAGGGGGGGGTCATTGAAAAGTAGGTCCAAGTGGTGGCTGGAAGGGGTGAGGTGGCAGTGTGGGGGACATGGGTAGGGAGAGCAAGTTCAATCAATAGAGGGGGAGGGTCAGTTATACCATTCCATGTTATCTGAATGTCCTGGAATGGGGTTACTGATGTCCTAGAATGTTCACGAACATGTGCTGAGGACAAAGGGATTTTGGATCGATAGAAAGGCAAAGAGAGCAATTAGGGTAATTTTTAAGAAAAAAGGTAAAAACATTAGAATATTGCATAGACACCAAAGAAAACTGGAGGGCATCTGGGGTGTAAACGATCCTATTACCTTTAAGTAGTGTAATGATTTTAAAGATGTTTTGTACTTTCATTTATTTTCCCACACCGTTATCTTAGGAATTGCTTTTTGCCATTTCAGACTGCAATATTTAAGACACACCTGAGGGAACTTGGGACCCTTGATGAAATACAAACTGTGAAATGTTGCTTTTTTGTGTGTGCATGGAGGCACTCACTTTTTGGCTGCAATGATTTTTTTACTCTGTTCATTAAAGGATTTTTCAAGAGGTGATTCATCCCCGGCCCGGTGGCGTTGAGGGTTGAGGCGCTGGATGCCATACCTTGCGCCACGCCAGTGACCTGGGTTTGGGAAGGAGCTCAGACCACTGGGGGTCAGCAGTGGAGAGAGGATTGAGTGTCCAAGCAGACTGCTCTCTTCTCTCTGGGAGGGTTCCAGGGGTAGCCCGGTGTAGCAGTGGCCCATGGTAGAGACTGGTGGCACTGCCACACACTCGGGCTCATACAGTATGGGGTGACATCTGTCAGTTGCCCTCCTGACATAGCTAGGAGCACCTACATTGAGGGCTGGGTAGCACTGCATGTCCCGCGTCGGGGGACGTAAACAGAACAAAGGAAAACACAGGCACCGAGGATCAGGCGATGGCACCTGTCCCCTATGCCCTCTGCCAGGCTTCCCTGACTGGCCTTCGATTTCTACAGCCCACTCCTCATCCGATGCAGGAGTCTGTCTTAAGAGCGTCCCAAGTGGGAGAGGAGTGACCCACCCCAGATAGGGTTAGCTGGGGTTACTGGCATCAGAGAGGAGGGAAAGAGGAGATGCAGTTTGGGGATCCTCAGGCAGGCAGGACAAGGATGGGATGCCTGAGAGAGGGCCTCGGGGCCGTGACATGAGTGAAATAAAATTGAAAAAAAAGAAGCAATTCATCTGGGCCAGAGTCTCTTATGGCCTGTATCCATTTGCCTGCCTTTCCTTTGTCTCATTCAATTTACTAAATGCTAGATTGTAAAGAAAAAAAAAATACTAAGCGCAGTTCAGGCTTCCAAACCAGGGTAGGCAGATTCCTGAAAGTGAGTTGCACGACAGGTACAGTAGGGCTGGGAACTTGTGAATGTTCACATCAACAGGTTTCAGGAAATCATACTGTACCTCTCAAATGCTATGAATTTCAGAGGTGATGAATTTTACACTGAAATTTACTCTTGCTCAGCAAATGTCTACCGATTATAATTGAGCCATTTCTGGGCACACAAACTATTTAATCATTGAACAGACCTGATAGAAACCTTACTTAACACTAAACTGGGACCACTATTTGTAGATACATTATTCTTTAAATAAGAAAGTGCTATGCATTCTGGCCATTTGCTCTTAAATTTGAAGGCTAGTAGTATGAATTTCAATGCTAAAAGATTGAGAGGTACAGTATGCAGGAAAGGAGGGGAATATCTGCAATGTTTGCATGCATTTTACAAGTTGTGAACTTGATGATACAAGAACAAGCCCACAGCTTGGAAGAAAAATTCTACAGGTCAACACAATTCTCACCATACCTTTGTCGTCTTCTCTCTCTTGCTCTTTTACAGTATTCTATTACCAGGTCTGTCAAATATGTTTATACCTGAAGATCTCAGCCCAACGATCCTCTCCCACCTACAAGAAATGGTTAAACAGAGTAAGCACTGTATTTTTAATGTTCTACTGTGTGTCTAAAATCTGTTTCCATGAGTCAGTTTTGAGCTGCTTTAAAGTTAAGCCTGCAAAGACGGAAAAATTAAGTTCACTGTTGATCTCCAGGGCCAAGTGTGATGTAGACAGGCAGGTTCATGGAAAAATGTTGATCTGCCTGATGACTCTGGGCAGCTATATTGGATGGCTTTTTTTTTTTTTAAGGGGATTCTGTTTGCTGAACTCTGTTCTTGTGAAAAGTGAGGACAGATGGCACTAAATATTGAAACCTTTTGTGTAACTACAGGGTCAGAACATTATTTTGGTGCAGTCTTTCTCAAAAAGTGATGAATCTGAATTTAATATTTGTGAAAAGTATAGAACAAATGAACAAACTATGTTGGGGAATAAAGCTCTTTCATCCGAGACCAGGGGTGGCAAAGGCCGCCCAAGCTGTTGCACCATTTTACATAATTCCTATACATGGAACAGGTGGCAGTAAGGTGGGTAAAAAAGTGAGGTTGAGGTTCGAACAGGAGTAGCAGAAGAATCTAAGTGGCAGGCCCTCAAAGTATGAAACCAACAGGAAAAATAAGAAATTAAGGAGAATGGGAAAGAATGCAGGAACAGGATCACAGATCAGCAATAGGGGATCTGGAGCTAGTTGAAAGGAGGGTATGCATTCAATGCCAGGTGTCTGAACAATACAATTGGTGAGTTCCAGGAATTGGGGAAAGACACTGAGGTGGACCTTGTAGCCATCCTAGAAACTTGGGCCACAAAGAATGACCGTGACTTCAGTCCCAGGATATGGAATGTGTAGAAAGGATAGGGGAAAGATAAAGGGGGGGCATAGTCCTATATATCAGGGAGTGCACAGAGGCTGTGGTGGATGAACACATCGGGGGAAGCAAAGGGGAAACTGTCAGTGTGGGTTCACTCACGGTGCCCTCGGGCAAGGGTGGAGTGATATATAGTCCACCAGCACAAGAGGAAGAGAGATGAGAAGCTCAGAAGTGCTGGCAAGAGGAGAGAAGGGATGGTGATAGCTGATTTGAACCTGCCAGATATTGATTGGGGCAATCCAGTGGCCAGGTGCTCCAGACACCGGACCCATTTTTATTTATTTAATGAAATCTCGGATTAATATCTTTGAGCTGGAGAGCTCCTTTACAAAGGTTCCACATCAAAAATGGTACAGAACAAGTTTCATGAACATTTACTAATACAGGTTGGATACACAATATTCAAGAAAGGAATAATTTTAACAAGAGCGCAAGTGTAGAAGGTTCTGGATACAAGTAACAAAGAAGTCAAATTTACATCAGGTACATCTGCAACAAAGAGGCTAATTAACTGTGGATAAGAGGTACAGTACTATTCTTGAAAGCTGACAGGGCAAGATTAAAGGGCAGGTAGAGAAAGGACATTGGAAAAGGGGGGGATTTATTTGAAAACTGATGACTGGGAAAGACTCATTGAATCACGGCTCATTCCATGTATGACCTAGGGAAGGGAACAGGAGATACAAAATGGCTGACAGTATAGGAAGGAAGGATCATAGAGAAACATGAGTTTTGTCAACCATAAAGGAAAAAAGTAGCTGCTTCCCCCAACTGCTAGTGGTCTGACACTGAGCAAGGAAGAAGGAGGCTACTGAACAATAGGAAGTTGCTGTCCCAGAACAGGAAGGTGAGAATTGTAAGGAGAGGAGAGTAAGCATACAGAGAAACAGGAGAGGGGACACAAAATAAGACATGATAGGAGTGGTGCAGTGCAATGGCTATGGGGCGGCAGTTTTCTGGGAGACATTCTGGAGGCTGCAATGCTGCCCTATTTGCAGGCATCTCTCTGGTCTGAGGGAGGAGGTTGCCTGTCTCCAGGCTGACCTGGCAAGGATTCATGAAACTTTCTCCCCCACCCAGGGACCACCAGGGCCAATCCACTACCTCAGAGGTTGCCAAGAAAGGAGGAAAGGGTGGACCAGGGTGGGCTCAGGGAGGGAGAGGGTGGTAGAACAGAGTTGCATCCCTTCAGCTGTACCTATCCACAATTCATATGCTGTTCTGGTGGATAGTGGTTACTCTATGGAGGCACCTGCAGTGGAGACCAAGGAGGATGCTGGGAACCTTCACAAAGGAGACCCACAGGAGGGTGGCATGGGACTCCATAGGGGAAAGAAACAACTCCTGGTGGGGGACTCCCTCATTAGAGGGTAGAAGTGGGGGAGGAAGGGGAGAGGGAGGCAAGGTGCCTGCCTGGCACCACGGCTTGGAGGGACAGGAAGTGAATCCTCAGGATCATGGGAGCAGCTGCACGAGGGAGGGAGCTGGATGTCATTGTCCACCTAGGGACAAATGACCTGGCTAGGAATGGGATCAGAGCAGTGCAAGAGGAGTTTGTAGAGTTGGGAGGGGCCTTGAAACGTGGCGCGGTGACAACCTTCTCAGAGGTACTGCCCGTCTATGGCAAGGGTGATGTTAAAGTACTCCTCACCAGGGAATTCAATGAAAGGTTGAAAAACTGGTGTGCAGCTCAGGATTTTGGCTTCATTGGGGACTGGGGAGCCACCTGGAGGGATGCAGGCCTATACTGATGTAATGGTCTGCATCTGCCCGGGGGTGGAACCAGGATCCTAGGTGAGAGGTTTAAATGCTTCATTGGCAAGCATTTAAACTAGCCAAGGGGGGAGGCATTGAAAAGGAGCAGGGAAATCCCAGCCTCCTCCCACAAAACACGGTAATTAGTGAGGTAAACACCAAGGTAGAGAAGTCATTAGGGAGCAGAACAGAGGTAAATGTAAAAAAGGCAAAGGCAGTAAGGACAGGGATGGGGCTAAAAGGGGTAAGGCCATCAAAAAGTGGAGGGTAATGAGTACCAATGCCCGTAGTCTGTGTAATAAGCTCCCAAAACTAGTGGCCTTGATGAAAGAGGGTTGCCTGGATATTGTGGCAGTCACAGAAACATGGTACACAGAGAACCATGACTGGGATGTCAACATACCAGGATACACAACCTACAGGAGGACAGGAAGGGTAAAAGAGGAGGAGTAGCTCTCTATGTAAAGGAAGAGATCAAAGCAACAGAACTAAAGAGTTAACAGGAAGCAGATGAGGCACTCTGGGTCACCCTGGAGGCAGGAAATGGCACCACAATCTGCATGGGGGTTGTATACAGACCCCCATCTCAGGGGAAGGGAATGGACAAGGAAATGATAGAAGGCATCCTTAGAATTGCAGAAAAAGAGGAAATATTGTTGATGGGGACCTGAATATGCCGGATGTTAACTGAAGCACCTTTGCTGCAGGCACATCCAAGAGCAGGGTCATTCTTGATGCCCTACAAGGGGCATGCCTCAGACAGCTAGTATTGGAACCCACTCGGGAGGGAGCAATCTTAGAACTGGTACACTCAAATGGGGACGGAGAAAGAATCTCAGATTTAGAAGTGGGTAGCTATCTAGGAACAAGTGACCACCAAACAGTGTGATTCACAATAAACACAGCCATACAATCAAGCCATACAAGAGCAAGAGTATTGGACTTTAGGAGGGCTGACTTTGGGAAAATGATTGTGACTCGGAAAAGCACTAGAAAACAGGCAAGAAGGAGGGGTGGAGGAACAATGGGGCGTAATCAAAACAGCCATCACAGAGGCAACAAGCCTTTGTGTGAAGCAAATCAATAAAACACAATGAGGGGGAAAAAAACACTATGGTTCTCAAAAGAGGTGGCAGGGAAGGTTGAGGAGAAAAGGATAGCATTCAGGAAATATAAGGAAACACAGAAGGAGCAGGACAGAACTGTATCAGTTAAAGCAGAAAGAGGCAGGGAAGGCAGTCAGAATAGCAAAGGCCCAAACCGAGAAAAGGATAGCCAAATCTGTTAAGAAGGGGATAAGACCTTTATAGGTACATTAGGAGCAAAGAAACCAAAGGAGGGATACTGTGACTTAATAAAGGGAGGGAATATGGGCAGAGGCTGACAGTAAAGCAGGGATGCTGAATGAATATTTGCTCAGTCTTCACAAAGGAAGAGATGGGGAGGTACCTAAACCAAACAAGAGAAACACACTGAAGATGGGGGTCGATACCAGTCCATTTACAGAAGAAAGGGTTCTGAAAGAACTAATAAAATTGAAGGTGGACAAAGCAATGGGGCCTGATGGGATTCACCCAGGAATTCTAAAAGAACTAAGTGTAGAACTAGTGACATCACACCGCTGATTACTCTCTTTAACAAATCATGGGAGGATGGGGTCGTACCTGAGGACTGGAGGAGGGCAGATGTGATTTCTCCTCACAAAAGTGGGAGCAGGACAGAGGCAGGAAACTACAGACCAGTTAGTTTGAACTCCGTGGTAGGGAAAATGATGGAATCACTGAAGGAAAGAACTGATTACCTAGAGGCCAGTGAGGCACAGGACCCAAGGCAGCATGGATTCACGATGGGAAGGTCGTTTCAGACTAATCTAATAGATTTCTTTGACTGGGTGACCAAAATAGTAGACCAGGAAGGGGCCGTGGACATGACCTACCTAGATTTTTAGCAAGGCATTTGATACAGTCCCACACAAAAGATTAATACACAAGTTAGCCAGCGTTGGAGTGGGTCCTAAGGTGGTCGCCTGGATAAAAAATTGGCTAGACAACAGGATGCAAAGGGTAGTAGTAAACGGAGTACACAGTGAAGAAAGGAGGGTTACTAGTGGGGTATCACAGGGTTCAGTACTGGGACCGGTCCTTTTTAATGTCTTTATAAGTTACATTGCAGAGGAACTGGAAGGAAAAGCATGTCTCTTTGCAAACGACACAAAGATCTGCAACAGGGTTGATGCACAAGATGGAGTGGAAAGGATGAGAAGGGACTTGGCAAGGTTGGAGGAATGGTCAAATGTATGGCAGCTCGGATTCAATGCAAAGAAGTGGTAATCTGGGAAACAAAAACCCAGGGAAGAGTACACAGTGGGGGGTGAGATACTGACAACAGTAAAATGGAAAGGGACCTGGGGTAATTATATCAGATGACCTAAAGGTGGGCAAGCAATGTGAGAAGGCAGTAAGGAAGGCTGGGGGATACTGGGATGCATAGGAGAAGCATCAATAGTAGAAAACAGGAAGTTGTTATCCTCTGTACAGACAGTTGGTGAGACCCCATCTGAGTACTGTGTGCAGTTCTGGAGACCCCATTTCACGAAGACATACAGAGTAGGCTGTCAGAGGACAGCAGCAAAATGATGCAGGATCTGCCAGAAGACATACGAAGAAAGACTAAAGAAGCTTAATATGTATACCTTTGAGGAAAAAGGGAGAGAGGGACATGATACAAACTTTCAAGTACCCTCAAGGGAATCAACAAAGTCCAAGAGGGAAGCATCTTTCAGAAAGAGATGTGCAAGAACAAGGGGCACAAATTTGAAGATAGAGGGGACGGCTCAGAGGTAATATGAGGAAGTATTTTTCATGAGAGGGTTGTGGATGCAATGAACAACCTCCCTGAGGAGATTGTGGAGTCAAGAACAGTGGGGGAATTCAAGAATGCATGGGACAGACAAGGCAGTCCTAGTGGGGGGTAGGAGGAAGTAAGCATTTGGTTAACTAGGATCTGCAGCTTATCTGTTAGGTAGGAAAATGGGCAGACTAGGTGGGCCAAGCGGTCCTTATCTGTCATTTAAATTCTATGTTTCTATAGCCTAGAGGTTAGAGTAATGAGCTGTGAATGAGCTTGGTACATCCAGCAGACCAGACCTTGGTTTGATTCTCACAACTTCCACTTGCATACTGTGCGACTCTGAGCAAGTCATTGAACCACCCAATGCTCCCAGGTCACCCCTGAAAACAGGCACTTGTGCCTAGTGGGGCTTATCCGTTACCAAAACTAAAATAAAATAAAACACATAGCACAGACACTGTTTGCAGTTGCATGAATTAATTACAGGAGGAAGTGCAAAATGTGGAATCAAGGTAGAAGAAACAAAATAAGGCATTTTGGCCACCTTTATAGTTAGGATAGAGGCAAATGCAAGGTGAACAGTCAAGTAGAGGGAAACCAGGAGTTGGGTGAGGAGTTTCGGCCGAGCAACGTGAGGGGGAAGGAGGAGGCAGTGTCACTGAGGGAAGAGGGTAGTTTGTTCCAAAGTGATGAGATTTTTAGGAAAAGGCTGATTGCCCAGCAGAGGAGTAGGGATGAGGAGGTAGGGATGGTGAATGGTGAAGGTGCAAGGATCCCTAGAGTGGAGGGTGCAGGAGGCAGATAGGGATGAGGGAGAGGAGTGGTAAGAGGGAAAGGACACAAAAATTGTATTTGGATATGAAAGAGGCACCATGGATCTGGTGACGTGAGGGTAAAGGGATAATGGCTAGAGAGAAATAAAGTGAGCTATGAGTATGGCTAGAAAGAAATAAAGTGAGTTTTGAGTAAGAGGGGAAGTTCATAGAGGGGCAAAAGGAGTTGCAGAGGGTGTCCAGTCTGGCCAGGGAGAGTGAGGGAGTGGTACCATAGACCATGTCTGCATAGTCAAAGATTGGGATAATTATTTTGGTGACAAGTTCACAGCGGACCTGCAGAGACAGAATCTTTATTGCAGTACAAGACACCAAGTTTAGGGTGGAGCTTGACATGGATAGTGCCAATGTGGGCAGAGAAGTAAAGTTTAAGGTCTAGCCACACACCAAGGTACTTGATGGATTCAACCATTTCTAGAGGGGTGCCATTCAAGGTGGAGAAGATGGGCAGAGTTGGGAGTCTGGCCACCTTCTGGTTGAGTTTAAAGGTCAGACACAGTTTTCAATGTGCTGACCTGGAATTGGTTTGATTGGAACCAGTGCAGGGCACTGTGGAAGTTGTGCTGGAGCAGACCTTCCATGCGCGATAGAGGGACTGAAGGTGGAGATGACTCATCTACAAACAGTTGTGGTGTATGTATGTATATGGAGTCCTTGCAGGACTGCCTGCTGGTGCACTTGGTTAAGGAACTCACTAGGCAGGTGGCCATTCTTTATTTGGTGTTCACCAACTCTGAGATGGTTGTTGGAATGATGGTAGGGCAGCCCCTGGGGTCCATCAACTATAACTCAATTTGGTTCAGGCTGGCCCTCTGGACCAGACTGTCACCTATCAAAAACTGAAGTCCTAGATTTCAGAGGTGCAGATTTCAACTGGTTGAAGGAGCTGGTCTGAGATGATTTGACCAGGGTGGACAGCATTGGAGGTGTAGAGGAAAGATGGGGGCAAACAAGGGAACCATTCTCAAGACAACAGTTATGCATGAGAATTGTTACAAACAGAAACGGGCACAAAGGACCAATATGGTTCTTGGAAAGTCAAAGCAGCAGCAAGGGCCAAGAAAAAGGCTTTCCCAGGTATAGGCCCATCAGTCTCGCATCGGCCTGTTACAAGTTATTGGAAAAAATAATAAACAACTTCAATAGCGAAGTTGTTACGTTAGGACTACAAGATCAAACACAACACGAGTTTTAGGAAGGGTCTTCTTGCATTACTACTCTTCTTTCCTTTACAATTTCGTTAGTAATCATAGACAGAGGAGTTCCAACAGGATGTAATTTTCCTGAACATATGAAAAGCATTTGACTCCGTTTCACTTGACAAACTTATGACACGAAAATAGGCAGGGATGTATCCTCATTTCATAAATAACTTCTTTGTAAAGACCTCCTGACCATTGAACAATGGGGTGTTGATAACAACATTGCATTTAATGAAGCAAAATGTTCTGTAATACACTTTGGGGAAAATAACATCAACTACCAGTATTACCTTAATGGTAAGCCACTTAAATGCAGTATACGTGAAAAAGATCTGGGCATATGGATAGACTCGAACTTGTCTTCGTCCACCCATTCTAAAAAAAATTGCCTGGAACTGTAATCAACTTAGTCATTCTACAAAGAGAGCTTTTATCTCCAGGGATAAAGAATGTGTTATGAAATTATACAAGACATACAGTACATAATACCACACCTGGACTACGGAACTCCAATTTGGTGCCCCTATCTTAAATACATCAATTTAATAGAATACAGAGGAGACTGAACAAAACAGCACAGGGATTAAAGAATTTGTTTTATAATACAAGATTGGAGAAACTTAATTTATTCTCATTAGAAACTAGAAGAGTTAGGGGAGACCTATTACTTATTTACTGAATTATAAAGGACTTCTCCTTAGTGGAATAATATGGCATACATAGACTACGCAAAAAGGTAAATCTTAGGTCACATAATAAACAAATTGCAATACCAAGAGTATTTACAGTCAGACGCTTCAATCGTTACAATATACGCGCTGCTAGGATGTGGAATACTTTACCAGAGAATATTACTAAGGCACCTACATTCGACATATTCAGGAAAAGGTTAGACAAGTACTTATTGGGAAATGGACTGAGGAAATAACCCCACTATAGTGGGAGACAATTTAATGAGCATTTAGCCTACTTTGTGTAAATACACCAAGTTAAACAAGAAAAAGCCGGGGCAGGAGGAATGGGGAGAATACCAAAGGAGAACTAGGGATGCAGTGAGGATTGTTGGGGAGGCAGTCGGACATGGAGCTGCATATTGCATAGGGCATCAAGGGTTGGGAAACTAAATTCAGATAAATTAGGAAAAAAGGGAATCCATGAGGGGGTATTGTTAGGCTACAAGGAGGAGGGTAACGGAGGAAGATGAACCAAAAAAATTACTTCTGCTCTTTCTTTACAAGGGAAGACAGTGGGCCCCTACCTGAAAGTGGTGGCATGGTGGCTGTCGGGGGGTATTCCTGAAATGTGGCAGATGATTTTTATCAGAGAAGGGTACACAAGGAGTTGGAAGCCCTGGAGGGAAATCCACGACAAGGGTGGATGGAATGCACCCAAGGGTGCTCAAGGAATTGGAAGCAGAATTGACTGAACCTCAAGTTAGAGCTATTCAAAAGCCCAATGCAGACAGGGATAGGTCCGAAACATTGGAGGGTAGTGGATGTAGTCCTGCTAGAAAAGCTGGGATGGGGGAAGGAGCAACCAGAGAATTAGACGTGTCTGCCTTACTTCTGTATTGAGTAAACTGAGTCACTGGTAAAAGAGAATACTGTAGACTACCTAGAGAACTGACTATAGAATAGTACACAGCATGGGTTTATGGCGTGGAGGCAACTTGATGGTTTTCTTTGGGTAAAAAAGATGAGGGCCATGTAATAGATTGACTCTTCAGATTCAGCAAGCCTTTTGACTCTGCACCACACAGAAAATTGCTGAAGAAGCTGGAGGACCCCTGGGCCCAGATTGGGGGGGGGGCCTAGGTGGGTAGAAAACTGGCTGAAGGAAAGACAGCAGAGGGTAGTAAATAGGGTCAAATTTGAAGAGGAGGGTGGTCATGAGTGGAGTACCACAGGGATCTATCCTGGGTCATGTCCTCTTCAGTATGTAAATCAGCAACATTGGAGAAGGGCATCTGGGAAGGGACAGTAGGAGACACCCTATCTAGGATAGGGTAATAAATAACATTTCAAACTGGCAAAAGAAGTAGGAAGTTTAAGGACATAGAAAGGAGAAGGTAAGTACAGAAAAGTTCAACAAAAAGGTTAAGACAGGAAAGGGTGGTGCAGCAGTGTATGGAGATGCAGTCTTCCGTCACATTCCTGAGACTGAGATGCTGCTCATTTGTACTCTGCCTCTTGTTGAGGGCAGAGGTTGCTGGACTTTGAGCCACACTGGTCACAAAGTCTGCCACAGCTCCCTAGAGGATGCCTAGGCAATGGCAGTGATCAACCTTGGTATGCTCCAGGAGGGTGGGGTGGGGGAAGGGATTACACACCACTATACAATTCCTTCACTGTTCTGGCAGGCAGTATGGGCAGTCAGAGGAGGCACCTGCAGCAGAGAAGGACTAAGTGGGTTCTTAGAAAGGAAGGCCCCAGGAAACTGACTTTTGACGGCAGATAAGGACTGCTTAGCCTACCTAGTCTGCCCATATCCCTACCTATTGGATAAGCTGCAGGTCCTAGTTAACCAACATCCTACTTCCTCCTTACCCCCCTCCTACTCCCCATTATGACTGCCTTATGTCAGTCCCATGCATTCTTGAATTCCCTCACTGTTTTTCACCCCACGACTACCTCGGGAAGGGTGTTCCATGCATTCACCACATTCTCTGTGAAAAAAATACTTCCTCATGTTGCCCCTGAGTCATCCCCCTCATTTTCAGATTGTACCCCCTTGTTCTTGTGCATCTTTTTCTGAAATATGCTACGCTCTTGGACTTTGTTGATTCCCTTGAGGTACTTATCCCTTGGGTTAATATCCCAGTACTGACACTGTAGTGCAGCATGAGAGGGGTGCTGCACTTCTGAGGTGCCATCTTTTGGATGAGACATTAAACCAAGGTTCCATCTTCCTTGATTGGTGGTAGTTCAGGTGGATGTTAAAGATCTCATGGCACTTATCGAAAAGAGTAGGGGAAGTTTATTGAAAAGAAATCATAACATCACAAAAGAAACAATAAAGCATCAGAAATAATCAGGTGTACAAAAGAAAAAAAATCCATAAGAAACATAAACAATCAATATAACATATTTCAAAAGAAAAAATGTTTCCATAAAGTATCTACCTTAGCTTTAGCGAATCTATGAACATCATTGTCTTTAACAGATAGTAAACCATATTCAATCTGTGAAAAAATTGTACTGTTTAAAACTAACTGTTGCTATAATACAAAGTGACAACGAGCCTGCCATAAAAAAATATTGAACAAAGGGAAAAAAAAACATTCAGAGTACTCTTATGATAAGACTTCCAGATCCCTGTACAATCCCCTAAAACAATGGTGTGATAAGAGATATGATTTAGAAAAGGTAAATGCCAATGTGTAGCGTCGTCCCAGAAAACTGACTACTGAGGCAATTAATAAAAAAAAAAAAAAAAAAAATGAAACCTAGTTTCCTCACTATTAATACATGTAGGTCTCAGACAGAATCTCTGTCAGGGGTTTATATTTTAAATTACCCCGAACTCCCAGTCTCCCCTGAATAGAGATCCACACAACATCCCAAATATGAGGAGGGATCCTAAAATCTGTCATTTTGTGTAAAGAAAACATCATTTTAGTGGGTACACATTCAGGAAATAATAAAACAATTTTCTTTACATCAAACACAATAAAGGTACAAAATGATTTTCTATGTAAAGTCAGTAAAGTAGGAAAAGAAACCTTCCATTGTTGCATTTTTTTGAGTGGACAAACCATAAGCTGGTAAAAAATCCGAGGATAGAATTTTAGGGGGTATTAACGTCCATTTATCAAAATAAAGTGCCCAAAGAAATTGTGACCACAACTGCCAAGAAAGGGTAGCAGGAGTCCATAAATAAGTAAATGAACCCCAAAAATGGGGAATGATAAAAAAACAATAGGGTTGATCATAGCTAAACCTCCTTTAATAATAGGCAGATAGGTAATATCCCTTCTCATGGGATTTAATCTATTGCCCCAAAGCATCTGAAAGAGACTAAGAATTCTAGTTTCCAGATGCAATGGAAGGGGAAACCATAGCATAAAAATACAGAGAGTAAAAACTGTTTAATAATCATAACTCGTTTCTTTTTCCCAAATTTCCAACCTTTCCATCTATGAACCTTATTCTCTCCTATATGTAACTGCTTTTCCCAATTGTAAGTAGCCAAATCACCTGGACCAAACAAAATACCCAAAATCTTGAGGGGAAGAAATCACTGGAATCCCTAAGGTGTCTAAAGATGCTGGACATATAGAAGTCAAAGAAAAAATAAAACTCTTATCCATATTGAGCATAGCTCCAGATAAAGAGCCAAAATGGGAAAAATCCAATGCCTTCGTTAAGGAAGAAACATCCTGGACTAACAAAATAATATCATACGCATAGGCAGTAATTTTTTCATGGAGGCAAAAAAGGGGAGGGAGCCAAACCTATAATGCTAGTATCACAAAGTATCTGTCGGATCACAAGATCCAAAACAAAGGAGTATAAAAGAGGAAGCTAGGCAACTTGTCTAACCCTGAATAGTGAGAGGAATATCGGTGCCAAAAGTCCATTAACCATGGGGATAATAGTTGCCCCAACACAGAGCAAAAGATATCCAAAACACAAAGGCCAGAATATTCAAACTGCGCTCCAAAAGTAGCGCAACAGCAGGAAACAAGCACAAACCAGTTGCATGGAAATGCTTAACAGGTGCGATATTCAAACATGGAGCAGAGCAAATTGCGCAAGCAACCAACATCTGAATATCGACATACCGCGCCATCGCGCAACCAGGAAGGAGAGAAGCTGAGCAAAATGTTGCGCTATGGAGCAACCAGGAAGCTCAGCTGAGCATTCCAGAGCTGTCATAGCGCAAGCACAGCCCCCCAGAGCAATGGAACTGCACATCCAGGAGGCAGGCTGGGCCCACCGCCAGCCATGCCACACATGGGCACAGGAACACACTGCAGAACCCACACCACACCTGCACACCCCAAGCACAGCATCACTGGGGTGGGACGGATGATCCACGTGCCCATGGGGACAAGCCAACAAAGCATAGCAGAGCCATGACACCAGCACAACCACTGGCAGGCGGAGAGTGCCACACACAGGGGTTGACAACCACAGTGCACATCAGCCCACCGCATGACAGCACACCCTGCACTGTGACCCCAAGACACCACCCATGTGCAGTGACTGGCACTGCAGGAAACCATGCAGTCCTCCCAGCACTCTCGTCAGCCCATGCAACACAGAGCCTACAAGCCAGACACCTGTACCCAGCAGTGGGTGGCAGCAGATGGAACCAGCGAAAGTCACTGCCATGCTGGGATACCTCCACATGCACACACACACACACACACACACACACAATATACCCAGGACCATACCAGCCCAGATGGCATGTACACACCTGCAACGGAGCACCCATAGCCAGCTGCAAATCAGAGACTGACACAGTATTCATATATCAAAATAGAAATGTATATTGAACATATTATAACAACAATAATAGAAACTATTCACGGGGACGGGTACAAGGAAGGGTGTTCAAGGGGGGGATTAAAAACTTGGAGAGGGAAGGCAGGGTGGTAGGGATGGGAGAAGTGGGAAGGGTAATGTCGGCTATGGCACAGCCGGCTCCTGGTCCTCCCCCTGCTGGCGCACCATCCTGTGCCGCCCCTGCTGACGTCCATGTCGCCGGATGGCTTGCAGGATCTCCTGGTTCTCAATGCTGACTTGTGTGAGGCGCCTGACATCACGCACCAACCTCCTGAGAACCTCAAGGCCTAGGAAAATGGGAACACAGTCAATGGCTGTGACTGACCACAACCCTGAACACCACCCAACCTGCAAGCCATATAGCCCAATGTCCCGCACCTGTGATGGCATACACCCACCCACAGTGAACATGCACATGGCCATCACAAACAGGCGGCACCAGCTATGCGCACCACCGCCCACACACACTGCCCACGTCAATCACAGTACAAACTAGGCTGGCAAGTGACATGGCAACGTGGTGCGATGCAGCTACACAGCTATGTGCCCAGTGCATGCCTGGACGACCAGTGACGATACACAGGCGTGCTGTGATACTGCACAGTGATGCATGTCACCTGTGTCGCGGCCTACATACATGGATACATAGACAGTGTCGGCAGATGGCCTATGGCCCACCCAATCTGCCCATTTGAGCTTGTAAGTTCACTCTGTTTTCCTATAAGTCTGTTGCCCCTACCCCTGACCTCAGAAGTCCTTTATGTCTATCCTGCATTCTAAATCCGTGACCAAGTCAGCCCCCACCACTTCCTCTGGCAGGGTGTTCCACTTGTCCACCACCGTTCTGTAAAGAAATTCTTTCTCATGTTTCTCTGAATCGTCCCCTCCAACTTCATCCCATGCCCTCTAGTCCTGGAACATCTTTTACACTTAAAAATAGTGTTTTCCTGCACTCTGTTCCTCCCTGTAAGATACTTGTATGTCCCCATCATATCCCCTCCCTCCTCTCCTCCAGGGAGTACATGTTCAGGTTTGTCAACCTGTCTTCATAGGACTTGTGATGCAATCCATGCACCATCCGTGTTGCCCTCCTCTGAACCCTCTCTACCCAGTCCATGTCCATACGTAGGTATGGTCTCCAGAACTGTACACTGTACTCCAGGTGGGGCCTCACCAGTGTCTTGTATAGTGGAAGTATGACCTCCCCTGTCCTGCATGGTTGTGTTGTGCGTGGCTGGTGGTCTTGCCCCCCACACCAGCATGCAATAGCATCCATGAAGTAATGATACTCACACTCCTCCAGCAGCTGGCTCTGCCGCTGCTGCTGCTGCTGCTGGGGCACAACACCCCCCGGCACCGGGGCCCTGCGTCCTCAGATTCCGGCCTGTGGGACATATGTTGAGACAAACATCAGTGTGACTCAAAGCAGAGTGCCCCTGCCCCAGTGAGAGTGCCTGCCACACAGCCATAACCATCCATCGCACAGCTGCACACACTGACACAGCCAACCGTGTCCCAGCGGCACCTATGCACAGCCACCCACACACACACACCTACAGAGAATATAGGTGCATAGATGGTACACTCACCTGGCCTAGGCACTCGCTCCGCCTGGCATGCGACCGCAGCACCGTGACAAAGTCCTGCTCCCTCCGGTGAGGTCACTGTACCGTGCCAGCACTGCTCAGCAGACCGCCCCATCCAGTGATCTCCACCAGGTCAGTGGCCACTTGCTGCCACAGATGAGTCCTGGCACTGGTGAGGGGCGCTTCACCATACAGGCCATCATAGTGTGGCTCAACTAGGTCCACCAGGTTGGCCACTTCAATCTGGCTCCAGGACACCGCCCTCCTCCTAGCCATGGCACCAACTTTACAGCAGGCAATATGGCGCCCTGCTGCACCGTAACCCCACGTGGAGTTGTTGCGCAATAGACCACCACAGGCTCCAATCGCGCTGTTCGAACAGCGCCGTCACTTCACATGGCGCTGTCACCAGACAGCGCAATGAGACATACACAGCATGCCAACAGCGCCAGGGTCAGAGGCACGCCACAAGGTCACGGCAATGATGCAAGGCTACGCACAGTACCATCGGACGTATAGGCATCCTGCGCGACTGCCAAGCTGCGCACCAGTGCCACAGTGGACTATCACGAGTAGTGCACAGCGCCATATAGTGCCCAGTGCTGTAGCGCCACTGGCACAATGGTGGCCATGGCCTGAATTGCCTATCACGCTCAGCAGGTCTGCAGCGCGATAGACGCATGCGTACTGTGTACAGGTACTGTGGAACAATTTTCAGAAGGACAGTCTTACAGGATTTAGGACACTGTCCTACATGCTGGGCCTTTGGAGATCTTAGGTCTCAGCTCCGGGCAGCATGGGCAGAGATTGCACGCCTCAGATTTCATATTGAAAAGGAAATACATTATAAGAACCACCCGCCATTTCCCCAGCATCCAACAGAAAAACCTCGACCGCAGAGGGTAGTTGGTCCAGGAGGTTGGCAGGTGGTTAGGAGGAACAAATCAGGTGCCCCATCACTCTCTGCTCTCCAACACATTACCTCCAAAACCATATAAACACTAAAACGGTATCTGCCTCTATCTCTGAAATCAAATAAAGAGGCAGAAGACACTGCAAGAGCAGGACACTGAGGCACAGGAGCTAGCACAACAATACTCACCCAAATCAAGGAACCAAAACTAAACAAGCACAAAGGAAATCCAAAAAACTTCTGATCATAGGAGACTCCATGATTCGGGGAGTTGATACCCATCTCCAGCCAGGGGTGATGGTCAGATGTCTCCCAGGTACATCAGCATGGAGAGACACTGACCACATTGCTAAAATTGTTCACAAAGCAGGAGAAAACATTGATGTCCTAGTACACATAGGGACTAATGATCTCGCCAGCCGGTCAGTTGTGGAGACCAAGGAACACCTGACTAGGCTGGGTGACAAACTATCATCTATTTCGTCCGGCATCTCCTTCTTGAGATCCTGCCAGTCTGGGAGAAGGAGCAGATGGATGGAAGGTCAGAGAAGGGGAGATAGGGGAGCTAAACACGTGGCTCAAGGACTGGTGCCAGGAAAAGGACACAGATTTGTAGGAACTGGCAACAGTTCTGGGAGCAAAGTTCTTTAAATTTGATGGACTGCATCTGACTAAAGAGAGTCAGTGCATTGGGGCAGAAGTTTGACGTCTTTGCAGAATATTTAAACTAGCAAATGGGAGGGTTTGAGCACCCCATCGTCGAATGGGAAGAACACCTCCCCCTCAGCTAGTGGTCAAACAGGAATTCAGCGTGTTTGCGTTCATTTGCATCACCAGGTAAGAAAAAGGTTCGTCTCCCATATGATGCACAGGGTAATGCCAAACTTCACCAACAACTAACACACAAAATCTGGCCAATGGAAAATCATGTACACAAATGCTCACAGCCTGGGAAATAAGATCCCAGACCTGCAGGCAATAATGTCAGAGGCTAAACTGGACATAGTAGCAATTAGTGAGACGTGGTTTACCAGTAACCACACTTAGGAGACTTCAGTACCTGGCTATGTATTGTTCAGAAGAGACCGAGGTGCAAAGGGGGAGGAGTGGCCCTGTATGTTAATGAAAATATCAAAGCTACAGAAATTCAGAATACACATAAGGAGCCAGAAGAACTGTGGGTCACCCTGAAACAGGAAATGGGACAGCCATAAGAACTAGGGTTGTCTACAGGCCCCAGACCAGAGGAGGACATAGACACATTACTGTTAGAAGATATACAAAACATGACAGCTAAAGGGAGGTTCTGATAATGGGAGACTTCAACATGCCAGATACAGATTGGTTAATACCAGCAGGAACATCTGCCAGAACTAGACTCATAGTGGATTCCTGCAGGGAGGGCCTCAAACAACTGATACAGCAACGCACAAGAGACAGGGCTATCCTAGATCTAGTACTGACTAACAAAGAAGGGATCACAGATCTCCAGGTAGAAGGTCACCTGGGGCCAGTGACCATCACATGGTATGGTTCAATTTGGCTACTACATCTAAATCATCCCATTCCAAGGCAAAAATATGGGACTTCAGAGGAGCTGACTTTGATAAGATGGCCAACAGAGTTAAGCTAGCCCTGGCAAAAAACACAGGTGAGGAGGTACAGGCAAAGTGGGCAAGCATTAAGGATACAATACTTAAGCAACATCCATTGTGTTGAACAGAAAGGAAGTGCAAAGAAGAAGGAAACCACTTTGGTTCTCAAATAACAGTAGCAGAAAAGGTCAGAGCCAAAAGTCTGGCCTTCAGAAAATATAAGGGAAACAACGGATGAAGATAGGGAGGCATACCAAACTGCCCTAAGGAAGCAGGTAAGGCAGTAAGGCAGGCAAAGTCCCAAACTGAGGAAACACTAGCACGAACAGTAAAGAAGGTGACAAGACTTTCTATAGATACATTAGTGAAAGGAGAAAGTCCAGAGGGATTGCTAAGCTAATGGAGAAAAGGGAGCATGTGAGGAGGAGGACCCTGTAAGGCATCTATCCTAAATGATACTTTTGCTCAGTATTTACTGAAGAGAAGGTAGGGCAGGGCCACAGCTCAGCATCATGGACACAGGGGAGGGAGGTGAGCACTACTCCCTTCACAAAGAAAGAGTCCTACAAGAGCTTGCTAAGCTCAGGGTGGATAAGGCAATGGGACCTGATGGCATACATCCCAGGGTACTTAAGGAGCTAAAGGAGGAACTAGCAGAGCCATTAGCAGAATTGTTTAGTGAGTCTCTGAGCACAGGAGAGGTTCCAGAAGACTGGAGAAGGGCTCATGTGATCCCACTCCACAAGAGTGGTAGCAGGGAGGAGGCGGGGAACTACAGTCTTACCTCAGTAGTGGGGAAGATTATGGAGGCACTCCTTAAGAAAAGGATAGTGCAACACCTGGAATCCATAGGGGCACAGGATCCAAGACAGCATGGGTTTACAAAAGGAAGGTCCTGTCAAACTAATCTTATAGATTTCTTTGACTGGGTAACCAGAGTGGTGGACCAAGGGGGAGCAGTTGATGTCGCTACCTTGACTTCAGCAAAGCTTTTGACACTGTTCCACATAGAAGATTGATAAATAAGCTGGGTAGGCTCGGGGTGGGTCAGAAGTTGGTCAACTGGGTGGCAAACTGGTTGACTGGCAGAAAACAGAGTGTGGTGGTAAATGGTATACAGTCAGAAGAGATGCAAGTCACAAGTGGGGTACCTCAGGGATCAGTCCTGGGGCCAGTCCTATTCAACATCTTCATTAGTGACCTTGCAGATGGACTAGAGGGTAAGGCTTGTCTGTTTGCAGATGACACCAAGATCTGCAACAGAGTAGATGATCCAGATGGGTGGGCAGAATGAGAAGATCTGGATAAACTAGCAGAATGGTCGAAGAGTGGCAACTGGGATTTAATGCAAAGAAGTGCAAAATCATGCACATAGGGAAGAGAAACCTGAAGCCACTTATAGGCTGGGAGGAGTTGCTAGCAGTCACAAAGGAAGAAGAGACTTGGGCATCATCATCACTGATGACCTAAAATCATCCAAGCAGACCTCAAAAGCAGTAGGTAAGGCTAGGGGGGTGTTGTGTATTAGTAGAGGTATCACAAGTGTCGTAAGAGGAGGTAATAATCCTCTGTACAAGACATTGGTTAGACTCCCCATCTGAGTACTCGTGCAGTATTGGAGGCCACACCTTCACAAGGACATTAACCAAATTGAGGCAGTCCAGAGAAGGGCAACCAAAATGGTGCAGGGACTGCATCAGAAGACATATGAGGACAGATTAACGGAGCTCAATATGTATACCCTTGAGCAAAGGAGGAGAGAGGTGATATGATCGAGACATTTAAACACCTTAAGGGCATAAACAAGGTGAAAGAGTCTAACATGTTTAAATATAAGAAAATAGCAGGACAAGAGGACACAGCATGAGATTAGAGGAGGCCGATTAAGGGGAATGGAGGAAATTCTTTTTCACAGAAAGGGTGGTAGATGCATGGAATGGCTTACCACAAGAAGTGGTGGCTATGAATACAGTGCAGGGCTTCAAACAGGCATGGATAGGCATAAGGAGCAATACAAATGACTATGAATAGATGGTCACTGACAGAGCAAAGGCCGATGGCACATTTATAAGGTAGAAAAAGAAATGGGCAGACTGGATGGGCCTTACGGTCTTATCTGCATCAACTTCTATGTTTCTATGTTTCTATATAAGCTGTCTGGGCATGCATGATGCAGTGTGCACCGGTCACAAACCTGCACCATTGGCTCAGCGGACCTTCCGTATTGCATAAGCGAAATACGTATATTCAGCCGACATATGCAAATCATGCGATCAGCCATTCAAAGCGCAGTGGCGGCGATTAGCATGTCATTAAGATTGCGCACACCTCATTTGCATGTGTTGCGCTATAAAAATATGACAGTGGGTTGTGCTGGCCAGATTTGGTTACTGCAGGTGAGAAGTGAGTTACATGCTGTGTGATGCTCAGGACAATGCTCATGGGAGGAGGATGATAAAGGCTGAGGGCTGAGCATGAAAAGGGCACTTAGAAAGGGACAAGGGCACCCTTTCTATCAGTATCTGCCATGCGGAGAGAGCGTGGGGCTTCTGCCCCCGCCGCAGCTATGCTCATGGGGAATGCTGTCGACTGCACAGTGACAGGTGTCCACTTCACCCATACAGATCACCATGACTGACCAGAGCCAAGCTGAGGGTGTGGATGGCGGGCGGAGGAGGCCGAACTTCACACGGCAGAGGCGAGGCCCTCTTCCAGGCCTACCTGGAGGATGAGCCTCTAGTGAGTGGATGGAGGGCACCCTCAGGAACGTGCAGTTGCATGGGGAGGGTAGCTCGGGCCATCAACCTGCAGGAAGCCACCAGCTCTGTGCAGGAATGCAAGAGAAGATGGGGACTGACCGCGGGAGGCTGAAGGAGAAGGTGGCCGCCTTCAGGGGCTGCGATGCTGGCACTGGTGGGGGCCCACCAGTGGTGTTGCAGCTGACCCTACAGAGGAGACACTGGTGTGCGCCATGCAGCCGAGTGCCATTCTTGGCGTACAAGTGGAGGATTCCAGACAGGTGGAAGCCCATCACCGCAAGTATGACATGGTGGTGTTGGGGGGCTGTTCACATGCACTCACATGTACTCTCTTTCTGTTACAGATCCTGTTCGTCTTCAGGAGGCGGTGGTGGGTCCAGACAGTGATGCAGACCTGCTGGACGTGGAGGAGGACCATCACCTCTGCCACCAGCCTGCAGGCACTGCAGCAGCATGCAGCTGGGCCAACAACTCCGGTGTCAGTGATACGGGTGCAGGGGTGCACAGCCTGTGTCACAGCAGTCTGGCATGCAGGTATGCCAGCAGCATGCTGTGCCTATGGCAGTGGCGCACCTGCACCATTGATGATAGCAGGCCTGCAATGGGCAGTGATAGGTGTGTGTCCCATGACAGACACATGGCAGGCCAGCACGTGCCCCTGGGCCTTCCTGAGTTTACACCTGTGTACCAGCGTACTGGCACAGTCCCAGACTGTGCCTGTCAGCACCGGTGGGGCAGCACCGGTGGCTGTGCAGGTGTCTGGCACTGTTGTCACCGCGGAGGTGGAACACAGGTGGACCTGGGGGCTCAGCAGTTGAGAGGCGGCAGCAGCAGTCGCACACCAGGTCTGGGGTACAGTGTCAAGCAGTGGCACATGTCACCGCCCCTTGATCCCTATACCTGGTCCTGATGAACAGCGCCCACCCTCAAGGGGTGCTGTGCACCAGGACCGTCCACACCCTGGGGGTCATGATGCCATTGGGGCACAGTACCCATTGGACACGCACACCCGCCTGCTGCAGGACTCGGTACAGCTACAGGGGTGGGTTGCAAGGTCCGTGGAGGCACTGTCTGTGTCCGTGGAGTGACATAGCAGGGAGTGTGCTCGGGACTGAGCCGAGCTGGTCCTTATGCGGACAGATGTGACCGCTGCCATTGACAGGGCTGACCCAGGCAGTGGTCTCTGTCGGGCGCGTGGCTTCTACACTGTCAGGTGCCCTGTACCACACACCCCAGCAGTGCGCTCTCCTCCCTGTTCCGGCATCGTGTGACACCAGGCCTGTCGACACGGGTTCTGCTGTGGGCATCCGAGCACCCCTGGTGTAAGTTTGTTTGGCAGGATGCAGACCCCTGTGCGGGCAAGGTCGGCGTTCGCGCAGTGGGACTCCTGGTGGTGCACCAGCGCCACCCGATGTAGCCCTGCTCAGCCTGCCAGTGCTGCTGGGCCCGCAGTGGGCTGCTCACGCATCCGTGGTGGCGTGGGACAGTGCTACCTGACTGAGCTGTCTCCCAGTGCAGGCCCTGTCTGGTGCTGCCCTGTGTGCAATGTGTGTCATGGTGGGCAGTGCACTGCTGGGTGCTCTGCTCACCACGCGACACATCGGACCACCTGCACACTCTCCCAACTGCTGTCCACAGGTGCGTGTGCATGATGATGCCTGCATTGCACTGTACACCAAGGTGCAAGGTGCCCAGGTCCTGCACACATACGTGGACAGTCCAGGTGGTGGAGGTGGTTGGTGGTGCTGTGTGTTGGCAATGTCATTCCCGCAGTGCTGTGCTGCTGCCCATGTATGCTGCCTGTGTGTGTGTGTGTGTGTGTGTGTGTGTGTGTGTGTGTGTGTGTGTCCATATGAGTGCTCACCTCTCTGATGGTGTGTTGGTATGCCTGGAACCTTCAACTCCTGACCTTCATGCACGGTGTGTTCCCTGTGTGCCTGTGGTTTGGCGCATGGACAGTGTTGCCTGCACATGTCCCCTTGACTTACCTGTGTTGGGCGTAGTGCTCTTCTGCAATGGTGTCCCAGTGCAGCTGGGCCGCCCGGGTCAGTCGGGGTCCCTCCGTCCTAGGGGCTGCTCATCGCCAACATCACCGGCACCACTGGCGTCCCCATCGCTGTCCCCTCTCTTGGACCTGTCACGGCTATCCCATGGTCTTTGGCCATGTTGTGCAGAGATGCAACAGGCCAGGAATATCCACAGGCCTTTTGGGGGCTGTACTGTGAGCTCCGCCGGGTGTCCAGGCATCGGAGGCGTGCCTTGAGCATCCCAAACACCCGCTCTATGATGTTACGTGTTGCGGCATGTGCCTCATTGAAGCATTGCTGCGCTGGGGTCGTGGGCGCCGTGCGGTGTGAGCAGCCAGGGACGGAGTGGTATCCACAGTCACCTGTGTGGAGATAGTGGAGATCAGTGTCATGTCAGGTCCATATTGCCCATATCCTTGTGTGCCACTACCATGGCACCTGTGTCATTCCCACCCTTGCCCAGAGTTTGCATTCCATACATGTGTACTCACCCACTAGATGACCTGTGGGGATGTCCCCTCTCGAATTGATGGCACAGTGCAGACTGGTGCCATATGAAGGCATCATGTGCTCCACCAGGGTGTGTGGCACAGACATTGATAATGCGCCCAGTGGCATCACACACCACCTGGCAGTTGACACTGGAAAACCCCTTTCGGTTCCGATATGCCTGGCCGTCGGGGCCAGGTGGCATGCGAATGGCCACATGGGTGCAGTCTATGGCCCCTAGCACGCCAGGCATACGTGCTACCCTGTGGAACTCCTGCATGTTTGTTGTACGCTCTGCCGCGGTGCTGGGGAAATGGATGTACTCCGCAGCATGAGGCAGCAGTGCGCTGAGGAATTGGGTGAGGATGCGTGACGTGGCCGACTGTGTAATGCCTGTGGTGTCCCCTGTTGGCCTCTGGAAGGTGCCCGTGGCGAGCAGGCACATGCAGGCTGTCACCTTGGTCTCCACGGACAGAGCGTGACTCCGTCGTGAGGGTGCCTGCATCACATCACTGCACAGCTCGCAGAGCCGTCTCAGTATTGCCCTGTTCAGGTGGTACCGGCCCACAATCTCGACGTCTGTGTACAGCTCGAGGCTGATGCGGCACGATATCACCTGTGTCGGGGCATACGCCGACGGGCCCTCCGCGCCATGTCCCCTGCAGCATGGTGTCTCACCCCTCATTACAGCTTCCATGTGGAAGCTGGCACTGTCCATCTCCTGGCTTCTGTCCCCCCAGCTGCTGTTCCTGAGTTACCCCACTGCCCCCACTGCTGCTTCCACTGCACCGGCACCCCCACTGGCCTCTGTCCTCCTGGACCCACTGTCCCTCTCTGCCCTTCAGCTCCTGTCTCTCTCTCTCTGTCTCTCTCCCCAGTTTCACGCCTGCTAGGGTTCTTGCGCGCTTCCTTGAGCCTTTTATTTGGCTCAATTCCGGCTACTCGCGCAACTTCGGCTGAGCCACTCTTGCGCATTGCGCAAGTGTTCGATGATCGCATTAGCACTTTTATGCATGGACCCGCCCCTTGGGTTGCGCGTACCTTCATTTCCATATGCTGTTGCTCAGCATGTTTTTGGTGGCGAACTGGCCCCTTCTGAATATCGCAGAATGGCGCATTTTGATTTGCGCAACCCTGTTAGCATGGTAAACCTTTTGAATATCTGGGCCAAAGGGTTTAGGAATACCATACTGAACTAAAAGGGGAAAAAGATAATCATGTCATACCTTATCAAAGGCTTTAGCCTGGTCTAAGGCCACCAAAAACCCAGAGAGATGATGTCTGACTGGCTTCAAATAAATCCCGTAAAAGATATAAATTGTGTTGTATACGTCTGTTGGGGATAGCACAAGTCTGAGTCGGGTGAATAAGGAGATCAGCAACCATCAATAATCTATTCAGAGTTTTCGCTAGGATCTTATCGCTATTTAGTAGACTTAAAGGCCTCCAATTAGTCAAAAGGGTCTCATCCCCCAATTTTATACAAAAATATAACAGGTATTGAAACCAAAATAAGAAGGGGAAGTCAACATAAAGTTGAAAACCAAGGGTAAAAATGGGTCATATGGGACAAAAACCTTTTTATAAAAGTCATTGGGGATACCATCCATTCTGGGTGAGGTACCCATACTTAATTGAGATATAGCGCCTCGATCTCTTGGGGTAGTATAGGTTGTACTAGAGATTGTACCATGGCAATAGGAACCTGGGGCAATGGTGTAGTAAATCCAGACAGTAAGGAGAAGAGATAACAGGAATGGGATGAAGCGTGGTACTAACAAACTGTTGCACTACTGCTAGCATTCCTAAATCCGTGGTTACCACATTACCACTTGTTGTGGTAAGATGAGTCATCAAGTATTATCTAACTGCTGTTTGCATGCGCATATGGATCTGATGCAGGTGTCTTCTGTATGCTAAATCTAAATTCCATCTCCAAAGATGTAGCCCTATCATATTGATAGTTCATCTGTTTCTTAATTTCAAAATTTGAGAAGCAAATCCTTTCTTATCATCTTGGGGGAGACATTAACTTTTATATAATTGATTTCTTAAAAGAAGATAGTTTAAATAATTAGTTAGCCCGGTGTCTACTAAAGGAGAGCATAAGTTGTTTAAGCTCCATTTTGGTATCCAGCCACCAATTCAATAAAGAATCGTAGGAGCACACAAGAGTCCCAACTTGCAAAACAAATCTCAATACGAGAGAAGAGGGAAGGGGAGTCCAAAAGGGACATATTGAACCACCAGTGATTATGTGGGGAAAAATTTTTTGGAGGAATAGTAAATAAACTTAAAGTACAAAATAAAATATGATCTGAAAATTCAGAGGGTTGAGATATACACCAAATAGGAATCAAATACTTAGAAACAAAAAACATATCAATACAGGTAGCGTATATGTACCTATGGTAAGTAGCTCCAGTGTCTGTGGTATGTAAACTTCGGAAAGCATCCCGTATACTGGCTCCAGAAATAATATGTAGTAGGGCATTGGAATCGCAGTACATCTTCTGTGTGAACCCTGTAAGCTTAGTGTCCAAGGTACAATTAGTCTCCTCCTCAAATAATGTTTTCTTGTATGTAAGAAGGGCTTAATTTCATCAAATAGCTCAGTTCTAGCTGTTTTTAGCTGAGGTGCATAAAGATTAATAAAATGAAATGAGAAGTCCCCAAGGGAGCAGTCAAGCACCAAAGCCCTCCCTGGCTTAACATCAATAAGCCTGGTAACATGAAATTTAGTGGATTTAAAGAGAATGCCAATCTCATCTGCAGCTTCTAAACCAAAGTCCAAAGGAAGGACCCCAATGCCATAACTTCTTTATTTGTTCTACCTCAGTGAGAGAGAGGTGTGTTTCTTGTACAAAAAATCAACATCAAGGGAGTCAAAAAAGGAAAACGGGGATATCTGTTTTTTATAGGTCTTTAAGCTACAGACATTGAGACACCAGCTTCAAAGTAGCCATCTATTACACAGTAATTTTTAAGGCCCTCCCTTTAAACTGCTACTAGCTTTTCTTTTTTTCCCTTTTTTTTTCTTTAGAAAGTTCAGTAGATCTGCTTTCTTCATCTTCAGTAGCCAGCTCAGACCTATGCGGTGTCTGACTCCAAATCAGAATCCCCAGGTCATCCTGAAGAGGAAAAAGATTTGTCAGAGATAGGGCAAGGAGAGGATTTTTAGAGAGGACTTAGTAAATCTACGTCCTTTAACAGTTTCAAATGGGGGGGGCATGGCAGTCTCAATAGGTAAAGCTGGCACATTGACAGCAGGATCAGGTCCTACGTTCGAAGTAGGAGCAGGGCACTGCTCGGGTGGCAGAGAAAGTTGAGCTCTAGGGGAGAGAGAATCAGAAGGGGGTACCAAAGGAGGGCCTCTAGAAGAGGTAGACTTAGAGCATGAATTGGAAGGATCAGGAGGAGGAAAATCCTGGCATTTTTCTTGAGCCTTATAAACTAAATCGTCATCCCAACCTTCAGCCCTATTTCGTTTGGCCCAAGGGCACTGATGAAAAGCATGCCCCTTCTCATCGCACAGGTTACACTGAAAAATGTTCACATAACTCCACGGAGTGGCCATAGCCCCACACAGAGAGCATTTTAACATGTCACAAGAACTGCTAATATGCGTCCGTGAGCCACATTTATAGCAGGCCCTGGGTTGCCCACTGTAAAAACAAACACCTCTGTCTTTACCCAAAAAGAAACTATTGGGTAGAGGAATAATATCAGAGTTAACCTGAAACAACTTTACTTTAAATTTCCAACCCCCAGTCCAGATACTTTCTAAATCCAAAAGGGCCTCAGGAGGGCCAAGAATGTCATCGGTTTTGTAACCAGTGATAAACATCATTGACATTCACCCCTTCGTTACGGAACCTGACAGTTACATACCGAATTTGTGGTCTAGTGAGGGGAATAGCAAAAAAGAGTCCATAAAGGAGAGTGCTCTTAAGGGTAGAATATTTGTCCCAAAACTTTTCCAAGCTACTATTAAGTCGAAAACTGATATCAAAAGAATCCTCCCCTGAAACATGAATTAAAGCATATAGGTCAGACGGAAAAAAATGCATAGCCCCTCTAAGCAAATGATTAGCAATATAATATCTGTCAGGATGAGTAGAGAGACCACCCTTGTAATGCAATCTCACAGCATTTCTCCTAGGAGCCTGTTCTAATTTGTTTTTAAATAAATCGGTCATAGGAATAAGTTTAGTGCAGTCTGAAGATCCTGATTTAGAAACATAGAAACATAGACTTTGACGGCAGATAAGGACCGCTTGGCCCACCCAGTCTACCCATTTCCCTACCTAATGGATAAGCTGAAGATCCTAGTTAACCAGCAGCCTACTACTTCCTACCCCCACCCCCTAGAATTGCCTTATGACTGTCCCATGCATGCTTGAATTCCACCACTGTTTTTGACTCCACAACCTCCTCTGGAAGGCCGTTCCATGCATCCACAACCCTCTCTGTGAAAAATCCTCCTTATTACCTCTGAGCCACCCCCATCTTCAAATTGTGCCCCTTGTTCTTGCACACCTCTTTTTTGAAAGATGCTACCCTCTTGGACTTTGTTGATTCGCTTGGTGCTTGAAAGTTTCTATCATGTCCCCCTCTCCCTCCTTTCCTCGAGGCTATACATATTACGTTTGGCCCAAGGGCACTGATGAAAAGCATGCCCCTTCTCATTGCATAGGTTACACTGAAAAAAGTTTTCACATAAATCCACGGAGTGGCCATAGCCCCACACAGAGAGCATTTTAACATGTCACAAGAACTGCTAATATGCATCTGTGAGCCACATTTATAGCAGGCCCTGGGTTGCCCACTGTCAAAACAAACACCTCTGTCTTTACCCAAAAAGAATCTATTGAGTAGATGAATTTTGTAGACTTTTGACCAGAGTGCCCCCCCCCCCACCGGGAGGATGTGCTAGGGCCAAAAATAGCTTCAGAATCCTCTTGAATAAGGTGCACACCATTTTTATTAACAGAGAAAGAAGTATGTCCAGAATGTGTACCTGAGCTCAGTTTGTTGGCATGCATAGCAGCAGACTGTGTAGGCCCGCTGTCTACCCAGTCAGGGTCAGGAATCCATGTCCCTGAAGTTGTAGCAAACCATCCGGATCAGAAAGTGAGGCATCAGCCAACCAGTCCCCAAAAGTCAGTAGAAGCTGAATGTGAGTCCAAATTGTCATGACGACGGCGTGGGAGGTAGAAGGAGCTGTGTTGTTGCGAAATTCCGACTGGCCCCTCAGCGACCAGACTCTACACCGAAGTTCTGCCGATGACAGGTCCATGCTGACAACCAGACCCGAACCAGAAGTAGCGCTCAGGTTGCAAGTTGCAGATACAGGGAGAACAGGACAAGCCGTAGAATTGGCACTTTCATTCACAATCTCCCAAACTGGCGTCCTGCCAGTATCTTCCCCATTCAAAACCTGAAATAGCGTAGTCTGATGTCCCACTCATAGGGACAATGATCAGTCCTTCCTTTGGTAAAGCTGCATCACAAACAGGAGCCTCCAACAAAATGTCCTGCTCCATACGAGGCTGCACTTTGTCTGCCATCCTGCAGACACAGCACAGCCCTCTACTGGCCAGAGCACCAGCAGAGTAGGGAAGTTTTTATTGAACATCAACTGAACAGAAAGAAAACGAAAATGATACAGAAAAAATATAAAACACAAAATAATTAACAGGAAAATCAGAATCAGTTATCCAAGGTAATAGTGTCCATGATTCCAACAGAGTCAGATGGCAAATGCTCTGCCTCTGAAAAATATATGGCCTTCAAATCATGTTCGATCCTTCAAATAATGGTAAGAGGCACATCCTGATTCTGTAAATTAAACAGACAACGAGCATTCCACACATGCCATTTGATTATTACAAAAATCAAATTTAACGCATTAATATTCCAATGAGACCAAGTGAGGGGGAAAAAACATACATCAAATTGTCATAAGTAATGAGAGCAAACAAGGGTTCATGCCATCTGGCAGCTAATAGAGTCCAAAAAGAAACAATAAATGTACATGAAAAAAAAAAGGTGTGACATAGTTTCTTCTTGTTGCTGACATTCAGGTCTGGAACAAAATCTGTCCTGTAGTGATTTGTGTTTATGGTTACGTTTGACGATACGTTCATGGCAGCTAAGCCAATGCAAGTCCCACAGCTTTTGGGGAACCCTAGAATTACGAAGTAAAGTGAGCAAAGCAGGGAGATGTTGCTTAGGACATTTGGGAAAAACAACAATCTCCAAACATACACGGTCCACTAAATACTTATACAATGATTTTCTGGAGACAGTTATTAGCATATGGCTAGTAATCTGCCAGTGTTTCAAATGAAAAAAACTATCCCTAACATAAGCAGAAATCTGGGGGGAATGTGTTAAAACCTTCAATTTGTTAAGTTCCCAGTTATGAAACCAAGGATGACAGGATTCAAGAAACCAAGGTTCCCAGCCTCGATCTTGGTTAACCAGCAGGGGTCTAATATTATAAAACAAGAAAAACTAGTATAAAAAAAACAGGTTGGACCATAGCTAGGCCTCCATCCGAATAGGAGATGGGTGATCTGGCGGTTAATGGGGTTCAGGCGGCTACCCAAAGGGCTTGAAAAAAGAGACTAAGCAATCTGGTTTCAAATTGCTGGGGAGGGAAAATACAAGCCAGAAAGAAAAAAGGAAGCAGAAAGGTTTTAATCATGTAAATCTTTTTCTTACTCATCTGCCATGAATTCCAACGTGCAACCATAGTCTGAGCATAATCTAATTTGGGAGTCCAGTTAAGGACATCTAAAGGACCAGTACCGTATAAAATGCCCAAAATCCTAATAGGGTCATCACAAAGTCTAATGTCAGACAGAGACTCATCTACAAAGGGAACCTAATCACGGCCTACACATTTATCAAGATTAAGGGCCGCGCCAGAAACAGACCCAAACTTGGAACAATGCCATAATGCAGAACGCACGGAGGCAACATTAGCAATCATGAGACTCATATCGTCTGCATAGGCCAACACGGAATATGGGGCTGAGGGAAGTGGCATAATTGTTGGGGCCGAATTAATAGAACGAAGTAAGGGATCAAAAAAAAAAACATATAAAAGTGGACTAAGGGGACAGCCCTGTCTAACCCCTCTGTGTAGAGAAAGCATAGGGCCCTTCCATCCATTGACCAGTGGGACAACAGTTGCAGACCAATATAGCAACCGGAGTCTAGTCAGGGTATAATCAGGTACTTTATAATATCAAGAGTAGACCATAAAAATCATGATGTACAGAATCAAAAGCCTGCCGTTGGTCCAGTGAGAATATGAAACCATGTAAAACATTAGAATTTCCACGTTCAATCATTTCTCTAAGTAAAATTAGATGGTCCTGAATACATCTCCAGGGACACTGCAAGATTGTGCGGTAGAAATCACATATATGGCCAATTTAGAAAGTCTGAGGGCCAAAATTTTGGTCAATATTTTAAAATCGGTATTTAAGAGGCATAAAGGTCTCCAATTGGAGAGCAATCTTCTATCCCCTTTTTTATGTAAGTAAAATAAACAACCCATGTTAAAGTCTAAAGGAAGATGTTCGCACTGTAGAATAGAATTATAAACTGTAGCCAATTCAGAACTCGGGTCAGCAGAAAACAATTTATACAGCTCACTGGAGAGACCATCCAGGCCCGGTGTCACTCTTGGATGTAAAGACTTGATTACTGCTTCAATTTCATGTGCTTGTATATCAGTATCTAACATATCTACAACAGAAGAAGGTACATCAGGAAGTTGTAAAAAGGAAAAGTAGTCCATTATGGATGCAGATGGGGGGGGCAAATGGGACCAAACGGTTTTTGTGTATAACTGGTAACACGGTGCCTGATATCCAAAATATCAGTGAGCTCGGTGAAACTGTCATCAAACAGCATAGTAAAGGTTTTACCTCTACTGTTCGCGAATAAACATATGGACATACTCGTCCAGGTACCAGAGGTCCCAAAACGCTGTTGACGCTGAACAGAAGAAGCCTTCAGAAGGTGATAATCCATCATGCGCTCCTTAAAGTACTTATCTGGGTGGAAAAATCATGGCCAGTTTCATGAGATAAAGTAATTTTGAAGTAGCTCGTCTGTTAGTGTGATAAAGGAAATACAATGAATCATGATGATGTTTACTAAAATTTTTAAATAAAGTTCGGAGTCCAGATTTCGTATCCCGCCACCAATCCCAGGGGGCATCATATATAAAAAAAAAAAAATAGTCTCTCGATTATGAATATACTCAGTTAAGTGACTTAACAAACGTGAATCAGATAACAGGGAAGCATTCAGTTTCCAAACGCCAGGGCCAAAACGAGATGTCAAGGAAGGGCCTAAAGAAATAGATAATAAATTATGATCCAAAAATTCCACAACTTGAATTACAGCATCAGAAAGTTGAAGGTGGGGAGAGAAAAAAAAAAAATCAATACGGGTTGCAAGGGGGCCTTTGTGAAAAGTAGGAGTATGCCGACCCGTAAAAGATAAATATGCATGCTGTAAACCTGTGGAATGGAGCAATTGTTTCAGAAAATTCGTGTCACAAAACAACTTAGTAGTCTTTGAAGTAGAAGACTTATCTTTAGTGGATAACCCACAGTTGAAATCACCCCCAAAAATCACATGCATTGATGTGTATAAATAGGGTTGAATCAGTTTCAGTAGTTCAATTCTGTGGGATTTTAATTGAGGGGCGTAAATATTAATAATCTGGAAAGGGACAGAAGAAATCAAAATATCCAACAGAAGTCGACCCGGGTAGACATCCAACAGTTTAACAGTAATATCAGGTATACTAAATAAAATACCCAAACCAGAACAAGAGTCCTGTTCAAAGGACCAAAAAGAGAGCCCAGAGGTCCAGGCACGAGTGGCCCTGGAAATTTCTGGAAGAGCATGGAAACGTACATATTGCAAAAGATGAGACCAGCTGTCAAGCCAGATAAAAAAAAAAAAAAAAATGCATCTCACTTAGCATGGTTCTTTATACCGTTAACATCAACAGTATGCACTGAGAAAGCAGAAGACATGAAACGGAAAGGAAAACAAAACACAAGTCACCTTAACCTTAGCTTTCCTTTTTTGAGAACCAATATTATCAATGGGTACTTCAGTGTCCGTAGTCACATCAGGGTGGGAGGAAAGAACAGAGGACGTATCAGAGTCCGTGTTGTCCTGAGGGTGGCGTAAAACCTCAAATTTATTCATATGAGTCACAGTAGAGGATTTCAGGGCCTTAGAAGAGGGAGAAGTCCCCTTCTTAGATCCTCGTGTAACTCTAACAAAAGGTTCGGGGGTCCATGGAAGACCCAGAAATACTAGGCAAGACAGGAATAGAGACCTCTTCCGAGGTAGAAATAGCAAGATCAGAGGAAGGGGGAGGGAGAGCTGTAGTAAAGGTCTGTGGTTCCAAAACAGGAGCAGACCGTTCGTGTAAAGTAGAAGAGGGTCAACAGCAGGTACAACAGGGTGAGGAGAGTGCAGCGCGAGGTCTAGAAAGAGTGTCAGATAAGCGAGAACATTGTGCGACAGTAATAATCAAACGTTGTTCTTCCCCATCAGCAAGAGTCGGGAGTTGTGAGCTGCCCAAGTACAAGTCTGGAAAGTGTGACCCAATCGCGTCTAAAGGACGCAAAAAGGTTCATCCACACATTGGGAACCTGCATGGCCAATGTTACCACAAACAGAGCATTTAATCTTGTCACAGACACTACTGATATGATTCTGAGAGCCACATCTGTAGCAACCTTTAGGCTGGCCGGGGTAAAAAAGAACTCCCCTGTCTTTCCCAAGCATAAAGCTGTTCAGGAGATGCTGTATTCCAGCCTCTGAAGTGTGAAGCATAACCCTCGCTCTCCACCCACCCGTCCAGATATTCTCAGAATCAAAGATAGCCTCTGGGTCAGAAAGGACAGTACATCTTTGCTTTAACCAGACAGTAACATCATTAAGACTGACACCTTCATTACGAAACAATATAGTAACAGTTTTCTGAGTAGGTTTAGTTAAGGGAATGGCATTAAATGGTGACCATAAAGGAGAAGTTTTAAGCTCCTGATATTTTCTCCAAAACTTTCTAAACCAGTGATGGTTTTAAAACTAATATCAAAATGAACTCTGAAGAAACATGAATTAAGGCATGAATCTCAAAAGCAGCAAATTGCATAGAATCCTTCAAAAGAGTGCGACCTACAAAAAATCGGTCAGGAAAGTCAGGTAAGCCCCCCAAATAATGCAGCCAAATAGCGTTATGTCTTTTAGCTTGATGTACAGGGGGTTGAAAGCATGCAGCATAAGTTTTAGGGGATGAAGCAGTAGAAGTAGCAGGAACTGGACGAGACACAGAGTCACGAAGAGTCCGTTGTTCTTGAGGCATCGAGGAAGCAGAACCAAATTGCAAAGTCGGGTTCTGAGTCAGAAGAAGTTCAGTTGGCAAATAAAGATCAAGAGAAGCAGCAGAGTCTTTCAAAACAGGAGAAGCCAGCAGTTTGTCAGGTGGCCTAGTACAGATCGGGGAAGAACCAGAACGCCAAGTCCCAACGGTAGAATCCTTCTCCCACCCAGACACTTCCAGGGCTGACTCAACAGACCAGTCCATCGTGTGCAAGGCATCAGGGAGAGCAGAAGCAGGCACCTGTACAGAAGAAATTTCTGGAGAAAGCTGAGCAAGAGGTGCAGTCAGTACAGGCGGTAGGGAGTGAGGAGGGTCTGTAGCAACAGGCAAAGAATGCGGAAGTGTCAGAATCGGTGAAGACAGTAAAACAATCTTTCCCAGATGGTGAGTCAGTAGCAGCAGGTACAAAACCAGACTGAGGCTTAAGGGCTAACAAACGCTGTCTAGCAGTGAAATAATGCTGTTCCTCTATTTTAAGCAACATATCTACATCCATAGAAACAGGAGGAGAAGACTCGCGTATATCCATAGTAGCAGGGCTAGAAGATGTTGTAAGCAGAGTTTGAGGAATAAATGAAGGATCAACAGGCAAACACTGCACACAAGTATCCACAACAGCAGCAGGGGAAGTATCCAAAGGCACAGAACCATATTCAGTACATTGCAGCACAATAGGCATAGAAGATGGGGTCTCTCTCAGAACAGAGACGGGGGAAGAGACCAGCTCCACTGCCTCCAACACCTCCATGTCCTCCACAGCATGTCCAGCGGCAGCCATCTTGGTCCCACATGAAAATGGGACCCCTCTGCTTACAGGAAGCAGAGTGGGGAATTTCCCCGGTGTCCTGGCCAAATTTCCCTCATTCACTAAAAATACCACCAACAGCTTAATCTAGTTCTAGGTCAGTTGGCATTCATCTGTATCCCCTCCCCCGGGTCATGCCTAAAAATAGGCAGGATTTGTCTAGTGCACTTATACGGTCAACAAAAACTAAATAATAAATAACTTGAAGGTTTCTTTCATGTCCCCCTCTCCTTCCTTTCCTCAAGGGTTATACATATTAGGCTCTTTTTAGTCTCTCTTCATATGGCTTCTGGTGCAGACCCTGCACCATTTTGGTTGCCCTCTTCTGGACTGCCTCCATCCTGTCTATGCCCTTGCAGAGATGGGGTCTCCAGAACTACATGCAGTACTTCAGATGGAGTCTCACCAGCTGTCTGTACAGAGGGGATAACAACTTCCTACTTTTTACTGGTGATGCCTCTCCCTATGCATCCCAGAATCTCCCCAGCCCTCCTTACTGTCTTTTCACATTGCTTGCCTACCTTAAGGTCATCTGATATGAGTACCCCATGTCCCTTTCCATTTTTTTGTTGTTGGTACCTCTTCTCCACCCCCCCATTGTGTACTCTTCCCCTGTGTTTTTGTTTCCCAGGTGCATTACTTTGCTCTTCTTTGCATTGAAACTAAGTTGCCATACTCTTGACCATTGATCCAACCTTGCGAAGTCCATTCTCATCCTTTCCACCCCTCCTTGTGTATCAACCCTGTTGCAGATCTTTGTGTCCTCCCTACTCATATCCCTCTCATTACCCCATCAATGCAAGGAATCTAGGAAATGAAATTCTAGACCTGGAGGCCATCAGTTTGGTACATTAGACATGGTGCACGGACAGCCTTGACTGGGATGTGGCTATACCAGGCTACTCTCTCTCCAGGAGAGACAGGGAAGGGAGATGGGGTTGTACTATATGAGGGAGGGAATCGAAGCTACAGCAGTGCAGGGGCATCCAGAGGAAAAGGATGGACTGGAGGTGCTGAGGGTCATCCTGGAGATGGGCACTGGGGCCACGGTCTGTACAGGGGTGGTATACAGACCTCCAGCACAGGGAGAGGAGTTGGATAAGGCACTTTGGGAAGACCTCATCAAGATGACAAAGGGGAGATGCTGCTAGTTGGTGACTTCAATCTACCAGATGTGGATTGGAGCCTTCCAGCTGAAGCTTCAGCAAGGAGCAGGGCCATCCTTGGCTCCCTCCAAGGTGCCTTTCTAAACAGCACTAGGGACAGAGCAGTGCTGGAGCTGGTGCTTACAAACAGGAACAGCATTGCAGACATCACAGTGGGCAGTCCAATAGGTATAAATGATCACCATACAGTGTGGTTTTTAACAGATGGGAGAGAGACAAACCACATGAGGATGAGGGTGCTGGACTTTTAAGAGGGTGAATTTTAAGAAAATGGATGACTGCCTCAAACTGCCTGGTTTGGGGGGAGTGCCAGGGAGGGGTAGAGGAATAGTGGGGGGAAAAATAAGGGAGTTCATCATTAAGGCAAACACCCTTTGCATATCTGATGTGTTGTCTCACATTTGAAAAGTTAATATTTGGGTGTTATGTGACTTATGCATTAGTTCCACTGTATCTATTTTATTTTTGGTATTTATTTATATTGGTAAATATAGTAACACCTGTTTAAAAGGTATCCACAAGAGGGTGCAGTCATCCTGAAAAAGCTCTAGTGCAGCATGAAACATTGACCAGCTGTTTGGGGGGGGTGCTACCAAAGCTATTAATAAGTGATTTTTCAAATGTTACCTAGTGTTGTGAGTACTGGTTATAGAATGTGCAGTCATGCTTTCTGTTTTTCTCTGCATGAACTGGGTAAAAGCAAGAGAAAATAGACAGTTATGGTACTCTATGGAATGGCCATGGTGGTGGAGGAAAAAGGGTGGCATTCAGGAGGTATAAGGAAATGCAGAGGGAGGAAGGAAGACAGGGAAGTGTTCCAGGTAAAATGGAGTGAAGCAGGTAAAGCACTGAGGGGTGCAAAGGTTCAGACAAAGGGGTAGCTAATGAAGATGAGACTTCTTCAGGTACGTAAGCAAGAGGAAAGCAAGGGGGGAGAGAGTGAGGATATGGAGGACAGAAGAGGACCAAGAAAAAGCAGACATACTGAACAGGTATGTCTACTCGGTCTTCTCAGTGGAGTGAGGGGTGACCACCAGGAAGCAGCAGGAACAAAGGGGATGCGGAAGTGGACTAGAGTCCCTTTTCAGAGGGAAGAGTCCTAAAGAGAAGTGCAGCTCTGAAGGTGGGCAAGGCTATGGGACAAGACAGGGTACACCCCAGCTTACTGAATGAACTCTGGGGGGGGCTGTATGTACCCCTTACAGCCTTATTCAATAGCTCACTGGAATTGGGCATGATTCCAGAGGACTAGAAGACAGCAGATATGGTCCCTCTACATAAGGGAGGCAGCAGGGAAGAGGCTAGTAATTATAGGCCACTAATGAGTTTCACCTCAATGGTGGGGAAATTAATGGAAACGCAAAAAAGGAGCCTCTTGAATCCAGTGGGCTGCAAGACTAAAGGTAGCACAAATTCTCACGGGAGGGTCAGTCATGGCAGACCAGTCTGAGTTATTTGACTGGGTGACCAGGGAAATGGGTCAGGAGGGTAGCTGACATGGCCTGTCTTGACTTTAGCAAGGCCTTCAGCACTGTGCCACACAGGAGATTGATTTGAAACTAAGCAACCTAGGGGTGGGATTCAAAGTGATAAATTGGGTTAGAAACTGGTTAACGGGCAGGCGACTGAAGGTGGTGGTGAATGTCATGGCACTCACTCTAATGATGGGAAAGTGACAAGTGGGGTGCTGTAAGGCTCGGTACAGGGACCAGTCCTCGTTGGTGTTTTCATAAGTGACACTGCACATAAACTGGAAGTGAAGGTATACCTTTTTGCAGATCTTACCAAAATCTGTATTAGAGTGGACAATAAGGAAGGGGTGGAAAGAATGTGTAGGAATCTTGGGGAAACTAGAGTGGTCAAGAGCATGGCAGTTGAGGTTCAATGCCAAAAATGTGCAAAATTATGCACCTAGGGATAGAAACCCAAAAATTCAGTATAGGATGGGTAGGGTACTGTCAGTCACTAAGCAGAAAGGGGACCTTGGGGTTATATTTGATGATCTCAAAGTGGCAAGGGAGTGTGTAGGGCCAGTGGGATGCTTAGATGAATTGGAAAAGGTATCTCCTACAGAAGGAGGAATGTGATGTTGCCACTATATTGCTTGTCGGTGAGACAGCACCTGGAGTATTATGTCCAGTTCTGGAGGCTGCACCTCAAAAGAACATAGACATGGTGATGGCAGCCCAAAGGAGGGCAACTGAAGTGGTGCAGTGGTAGCACCAAAAACCATATGATGAGAGACTGATGAATCTCAACATCAAAAGGGAACATGATGGAGACCTACAAGCACCTCATGAGGGTGGACAGGGTTCAGGAGGGGGCGGTCTTTCAAATGAGAAGCACCAGGACCAGAGGGCATGTGATGAAGCTGGAGGAGTTTTAGGAAGAATGTGAAAAAGTACTACTTAGTGACAGCATAGTGCATGCCTGGAATAGATTGCAGTTGGAAGTGGTGGAGGTGAAAGCCGTAGGGGCTTCAACCATGCATGGGATAGACATATTTATTTATTTATTTATTTAGTTTTTGTTGACTGGGTAAGCGCACTAGACAAATCCTGCCTATTTTCAGGCACGACCCGGGGGAGGGGGATACAGATGAATGCCAACTGACCTTGAACCAGATTAAGCTGTTGGTGGTATTTTTAGTGAATGAGGGAAATTTGGCCAGGACACCGGGGAAATTCCCCTACTCTTTTCGAGAAGTGCCATGGGATCTTTAACAGCCACCTGAACTACCACCAATTCAGGCAGATGGGACCTCGGTTTAACGTCTCATCCAAAAGACGGCACCTCAGAAGTGCAGCACCCCTCTCATGCTGCACTACAGTGTCAGTACTGGGATATTAACCCAAGTGCCAGATGTGGGAACTGAACCCACAGCCCTCTGATCTCCCAGCCTCAGAGGCCAGTGTGCTACCTACTGAGCCACTGATGCTGCATAAGGGAATATTGGGTAATGGGCTGGAAGGAGGGAGGGTTGCCAGAAACCAGTTAGGGTCTGCAGGGACCATATGGGCAGACTGGGTGGGCTAAGTAGTCCTTTTCTGCCAGACAAATTCTGTTTATATCCAGGCAAGTTGTCTCTAAGCAAATGGCACAAATCTCTGTGGTATAGTAGATGGTGCCAAAAGGTTCAGGGAGATGCACAGGGATCTACAAAGCCTAGAGAGGTGGTCTAAGGTTTGGCAGTTGAAGTTCAACACAAAAAAGTGCAAGGTGAGGCACCAAGTGAACAGAAACACCAGGACAGAGTGCTGGATGGGAGGTGCAAAACTGAGCGCTACGGCAGAAGGAAAGGACCTGAGAGTCATTAATGACTCGCTCAAACAAGCCAGTGTAACAAGGCCTATGTTGCTGAGGCATAGGTCAGGAAGCATAGGCACACCAGGAAAAGTTATAAAATTTGCAAGTAGCATTTTATCAATAAAAAATAAAATTGTGCAGGATAGCTCTTGATTCAGGCTGTTCAAACAAACTAAAGTTCTTCCTCTGAGTCTCTCTAAAATCTTGAGTTCTCTCTCTATACAATTCATTGCTCTTTATAAGATGTTTTTACCTGGCAATTAAATTCTACATCCTCTTCATGTAAATTACACCACCTGTGTTCCACAACCAGTATGAAGACTTAGTCAATTTCTTTCCTGTGACAAACCTGAAGAGTACATTAGTCTTAACGGGTGCACCCAATTTAGACACCTGCCCCAGGGCTGATTTCCTGCTATTTCTGCAAACAAGCTTGTGGAGGTCAAAATGCACCTCAAGGTTAACCCCCTGTGTTCCAGATAAACCCAAATAGCTGACACTAAACATTTCAATAATATAATGCATACATTTGCAAACCAAGGGATCTGTTTCACGTAAAGATTCACAAATGTTTTTAACCACAGAAAAGCAAGGAAAGAAAGGGAGAGAACAAGGGGGGAAATTGTTGGACTGTCAGTGGCCAATTCCTAGATGCCACAAGGAAAATTTGATTGTGCAATCAGGCGGGCAAGAGACAGACGAGTAACAGAATAGGAGATGACTGAATAGATCCTTACTTTTAATTCTCTGCATAACAAATGGCACAGGGTCTTACCCAACCCTGTCACAGCCTATAGTAAGTCTAACAGGATGCTGTGGTGTATTAGAAGGGGTACTGACAGCAGAAAAAGGAAGTATTACTACCTCTAGATAGGTCACTGGTGAGGCTTCACCTGGAATACTGTGCTCAGTTCTGCAGTCCTCAGATAAGGAAAGGTGGGGACAGGCTGAAGACAGAGCAATGCAGTGTGACCAAGATTATTCAGGGCCAATGGAGCAGATCTTCAGAGGACCATCTCATGGCACTGAAAATGTGCTCACTGGAGATCAGGTTGGTGGGGAGGGGGGGTAGGCACAAAAACAGGTAGTACCTTCACTGAAATTCAACAGACTTTCATTCAGGCTGGCAATTACAGGCCGGTCAGCATGACGTCAGTGGTGGGGAAATTAATGGAATCACTACTGAAAGGACTGTGAAATACATTGAATTCAGTGGCTTACAAGATCTGAGGCAGCATGGATTCGCAGCAGGAAGGTCCTGTTAAACAAATCTGAAAGATTTCTTTGACTGGGTGACCAGGGAATTAGATCAGGGTGGAGCAGTGGATATGGCCTACCTAGATTTCAGCAAGGCCTTCGACACAGTTCCACAGTTCCATAGGTGACTCATGAACAGGCTAAGCAGCCTGGGAGTGATTCCAAAGGTAGTAAACTAGGTAAGAAATTGGTTGGAGGATAGACGGCAGGGGGTGGTGATAAATGGAGTTCACTTTGAGGAAGGAAAGGTCACCAGTGAGGTGCCACAAGGATCAGTACTAGGACTGGTCCTCTTTAATATCTTTATTAGCGACATTGCAGAGGGGCTAGATTTGAAGGTATGCCTCTTTGCAGATGACACTAAGATCTGCAATAGGGTAGACACTCTGGGGGGTTGAGGAGTGGTCAAGAGTGTGGCAACCAAGTTTCAATGCGTAGAAGTGCAAGATCATGCACCTGGGGTGCAGAAACAAAGGGGTGGAGTATAAAATGGGGGGAGTGATACTGGAGACCAAACAGGAGAGACCTGTGAGTAATCTTAGCTGACCTAGAGGTGACCAAACAGTGTGACAAGGCAGTGGGGAAAGCCAGTGGAATGCTAGGGTGCATAGGGAGGGGCACCACCAGCAAGAAGATGGAAGTGGTGATACTACTGTACAAATCACTGGTGAGACCGCACCTACAGTACTGTGTCCAGTTCTGGAGACCACATCTCCAGAAGGACATAGACAGTAGAGGCAATATGGAGGGCAACTAAAAAGGTGCAGAGTCTGCATCAAAAGCCCTATGAGGAGAGACTAAAGGACCTCAATATTTACACCCTGGAGGAAAGAAGGGAGAGGGGAGATATGATGGAGACCTTCAGATACCTCACAGGCATAAATAAGGTTCGAGAGGGAAGCCTTTTTCAGAGAAAAAGATGCTCAAGAACAAGGGGTCATGCTATGAGGGTGATGAGGAGGTAGGTTCAGGGGATATGTAAGGAAGTACTTCACAGAAAGAGTAGTGGATGCCTTGAACAGTCTCCTAGCAGAGGTGGTGGGGGCAAAAACTGTAGTGGGATTCAAGAAGTCATGGGATAGGCATAAGAACCATAGTGGTAGGGAAAGGGGGGGGAAGCCAAAAATCAAGTAGGGTCTGCAGTGTTGCAATACTTAAGGAAAACGGGCAGAATAGATGGGCCAAGAGATCTCTGCCTGCCATCAATTTCTATATAGGTACTACCTGGTTTTCTGCTTCTAGCTTCTGGCTGGCCAGCCGGTTTCTTCCAATTCCATAATTTGGTGGTCCCTCTCTAGAGCATTTCCAGGATATGATCGAGACCTTCAAGTTCCTGAAGGGGAAAAACAAGGTGAACTGCAGGGAACTGTTTAGCCAGAGTAAAGATTCAAGAACCTGAGGTCATGCTTAGAAACTGGCCAGGGGGTGGTGGAGTCGTAAAACAATCTGCCAGCGAATGAAGTGGGCACAGAGACCATAAATGGTTTCAAGCATGGCTGGGACAGCGTGAAGGGTTTGGTGGATATTCAAATCAGTAACAGTAGGGAGGGGAGCAGGGAATTCTGTATAGACAATGGGTCCCCGGGGCAGATGGGGAACTATGAGCAGACTAGAGGAACCCTTGGTCTCTTTCTGCCATCACTGTCTGTTTCCTAACTGCTTCCCCATTTTCCTTTCCATGCCAGATGTATTCTGATTTGCTTTGACCAATTTTAAATAACCTAGCTTGGGGTGCCCTCAGATCTACAGTTTCACTGCCCATACCAGCTGCTACTCTCATATTTTCTAAGACATTCCATTGGCATCAGTTGCACTATTCCATGTTATTCATCTGAATGGCCTTAGACGGTGTTACCAATGTTCTAGAAAGTTCAGGCATATAATGAGTGAGAATAGCAACTGCTGAGGAGAAAAGGATTCAGTGTAGTTACAAAGGCAAAACAATTAGATTATTAATTTAATGCTAAAAAGGGTCAAAACATCAAGCTGTCTTGGAGAAGAAAGTTCTTTGTTCGTAGATCAAGGACAGTGCAGGTTGCCCCAAGCTGCAGTGCCATTTTATGTCATTCCTAATCTGCATACAACACCAACCTTCCCGGGTTGAAGTGCATCTGTCTGTCTCGCTTGAACAATGGCAGCTAGCAGTAAGAGAACTTGGCTGCTGTCTGTGAACCCATTTATGCGGGAGCAGGTAGAGACAACCCAGCAGCTATAGGGAGGTCTGCAGTACACTGCCATCCCAGACAACACCAGCAGGTGTCCCTGAATGTTGGAGGTATCTGCATGTATGATAATCATACACACCTGAGGGGAAGCCAGTTTTTATTTCAGTCCCAACCTCTCCCAGCAGGTATCACTGTGTGCCAGTGGTGTCTAGACACACTGCTATCCCAGACTATGCCAATCAGTATCACTGTCTGGGAGTACAATGCTGTACCAGCCTCTCCCAGCAGGTATCACTGTGTGCCAGTGGTGTCTAGGGACACACTGCTATCCCAGACTATACCAATCAGTATCACTGTCTGGGATTACAATGCTGTACGAGCCTCTCCCAGCAGATGCTAGTATTTCTCTTTCTGTAGGTGTCTTGGTCACAGTGGTGTCAAGCATAGTGCTATCCTAGCAACTTCCAAGTTCCACTATATGGCAGAGACCTCTAGAAGCACTGTACTCTCTCGGCTTCTCCCAGAAGGTGTCTCTCTATAACAAGTGTTCAGAAGCACTCTGCTGTCCTGATATGGCAGTGGTGTCTGGAATCTTGCTACTGAAACTGGAGTGGGAAATGAAAGGTAGTGACTTGAAGGGAAGTCTGTACTTCAGTCACAGCTTTTTGCATTGTGCGTCACAAATAGCAGTGGTGTCAAAGCATAGAAGATTGCAGGTGGAAAAAAATGCAGTCCATCCAGTATGCCAGAGATCCCTACATAGATATTACCTACTTGGTGTTGGTCAATACAGTATTAGGGTGGGTGCCCTATTGAAAGATCGACCCCTTCTGCCCTCTGCCTCACCTTCCCTGGAATGGTCATCACTATCCTATATTTGTCCCAACCTGTCTCGAATACAGTCATGGTCCCTGTGTTGACAGTCTCCATATGCAAGCAGGTGTACCAGTCTACAGTACCACCATCTGTGAAGGACTGTACTGTACTTCATCAAATTCATCCTTAATTGTCCCTGTCTGCTGAAATTTAGCCTTGTTGTTGAGTTCTGGAATGGCCAGAACAACTCATGACAAGTGGACACCCCCCAACCCACCCCTCCATATTTAGAAACATGAAAGTTTGTATCATAACTTTGCTTTCATTTCTGGATTACAGGGAGTTCATCAGGCAACTCCACTGCTCCTTATGTTTTCCACCTGTTGCACATGAAGCATCTTGGATGATCTTAGAGGATATCTCCCTCCACTGAGCCACATCATGGAACTGCAAGTCCTCTGTGTCGGGACCACCCAGAAATCTTTGCTGACTGGGGCTATTCACATCCCTGTACCTCATTGGCACTGATCTTATGTGGGCATCCCCATCATGCCTCAGTTCTTCTCCCGCCATCAGTTGCTCATTGACCCACTGCTGCTAAAGAATGTTCTCTAACTTTTGCAAGTATTCACTAATGCTACTACCTTAAGTTTGTTAAACTATTCTTTTATGCTGCCACCAAAAGACAAGGTACTGTTGTTCCATTATTGCTGTTGCTGTGATAAGATTTGTAAAAGATGACAACCACTTTGTATCCGTTGCCTCAGTACAAACCACAATGTTAATGCTGCTCAGTTTCCTGCACTTTTAACCAGGCAACTAGGAAATGTTGCACAAAGACTTTAAAGCTTTTTCTAAAGCTTCAAGACATTGAGAAATTGGTTGTGGCAAAAGCAGATTCACAGTCCACTGCTTCTGTTCCTGGTTCAGCATTGGCCAGTCAACCCTGTGGTCAAAGGTGACCATCACTGACTAAGAAAAAGGATAAATCTATGAAATCTGTAGAAAAACACCACCATTCTGACAAGGATATGTGATGGAAGGACAAGACCACTTCTCCAGATGGTTTCTGTTCACCTATCAGATGGGGTAATTCTGCTGATAGACTGGTCCTCTGCTCTGGCCATAGGTCCTGTCGCCACCCTGACTGTCTCTGACACCAAAGTTGGAGTCCAGCATTGGATCATCTCCCCTGCTTGGGGACTCTCAGCCTATTCTGCCATAGAGCATGGGTCCTGTCAATGGCTCAGCCATCGTTGACTTTTCAGCTACTGTCGATGCACGGACAGTGCAACAAACCATGGCAGAGTTGTCCAGTATCTGCTGCTGTGCACTCAATGCCTGCTCTGTCAGCACCTTCAGCTGGTTGGTCATCGACATAACCATCGATTCTCTACTTCTTGGTTGCTGCTACATTGCCAGGCCGGGAACGGTCACAGTTGACAGGATTCCCATTGTTAGCTCCTCTTCATTTATCTCTTCATTCTATCAACTGTCAGCCAATGACTATCAGCCAAGAATGGGAGTATAATTCAGAAAACATGGAGGAGTGGGAGGAGGCCATGTACAAAGAGGCGATGGATGTGATGGTATCAAGCTCCACTCTATCCTCTTCTGCAGAGGAGAGAGTGACAAAAGATCTCCCCCTGAAGATGCCTCTTTCTAGCCTTCCTTGAACAGGTTCATGTTAAACTGGCTTTCAAACAGAAGAGGATTCCTCCAAATGAAATCTCTGCATTCTTGGAGGTTGCTGCCTCTAACAGTGACTACTTCTCCTGTGCATTCTGCACTCAAGGCTGCAATTTTTCTAAGCACAGGCCTGCTAAAGTACCTACAGTTCCCGGAAAGTGGCTAAACAATATCCTGCCCCTATTGCAAAGCCTTCTTCACAGCCTGAAAACTCCAGTAATCATGGCTGCTCATGACAGGGTCAAAGCTCCAAAGCACAACACTTTTTACCTACTGATGAGGAGCTGATGAAGCTCGATGTGGTGGGGAACATGACTTTTTCCTCTGCTTCCCTGAGCCTAAGAGTTGTTGACTATAAGGCATGTATGGTTAAATATTAAAATTTCCTTTGGAAGACTATGGCCACACTGGCTAAAAAATTGTTGGAGGGCCTAGATAAAATTTTGGCTCCGCAAATTACAGCGAATGTCCAGGAAGCAGGAAAGCATCTGCTGAGATTGGTCTATGATACCTCTGATGCTGCTGCCTCTGGCATTTGCCTCCATTATCAATCTTGGCTAAAGGTTGCTGTTCTTGCCTCAGATGTGCAACAGTCACCAATGAATGCTCCTTTTAAGGGAAAACCAATTGTTTGGTCATGATGCTGAAAATGCTTTAAGGGATTTGCAGTCCTATAGGATGACTCTTGGATCATTTCATACAATGAATCCTAAGCCCAGGGAAAGGGATCATGGTTCTTTTTTTTTTTTTTCATAGGCCCATCCAGGCTGTGGTTAGTAAAGAGGGCCCTGGTCATGATTCCCGGAGACCTCAGCCTTCCACTTCCCAGGCTACAAACTTGCCCTCCACGTGGCCATGCCAGACATATGCAAGGTCAAACCATTACTGGCCCACCCTGCTGCCGTTGATGCCTTCTGGCTCCCCCTCCTCTGGCCTCACTGCCTCAGGAAGTTTTGGTGAGAACTGTAGGGAGATCACTTGAGATGCTTGGATACTGATGGTGGTTCAGCAAGGACATGCCCTAGAGAACCTTGTTTTTCCTTTAGTCACATCCCACATTGCCCAATAGACGTTCTCCAGGATATCTTGCCCTTTTGCTGGAGGAAGTTCAAACCATCCTCTACAAAAGGGAACTCTAAGAAAACTGCTTCAGTGTGTTCCATTCCAAAAGTATCCAAGACCAGCAAGAAAGGAAGACACCACTCGTCTGTATATAAATTTTCTTTTAATAGAAAAACGAAAAAGAAATGACACAGCAGCGCAATACTCACACCACCAAAATGCCAAATGTTTGGCATTTTTGGTGGTGTAATATGCTACTTTATACTGTCCATTTTCTAATAAAAGTGAATATACAGATGAGTGAGTGGTGCCTTCCTTTCTTGCTTGTCCTCCACAAAAGGGCTGTGGAATGAATGTTTCAGAAAGAAACCTAGGCGATATTTCCCAGTATGTTCTGGTTCCAAAATGGACTGGGGATTCAAGGTCAGTACTAGACTTTCAGGGACTGAATCTTTTAATAGAATACAAGATGTTCAGAATGGTGTCCCTCCTTTGCCTGCTACTGAAGGGAGATTGGATGGTTGCACTGAACATAAAGGACTCGTACCTTCATCTCAGGATCTGCAATTCACGTTGAAAATACCTGCATTTTATGCTTCTGGGCTCACACTACAAATGTTGTCTTGCCTTCTGGTGTGTTCTGCACTGTCTCTCTTTACTAAAGTATTTGCCGTGGTGGCAGCTGCCCTTCACAGGGAGGGTTTGTATGTCTTTCCTTACATAGACAATTGGCTGTAAAAGGTCCCATTATTGTCTAAACGCTGTCTGGAACCTCCCAATCAATCAGCTGGGCATACTGGTCAATGAGATGAAATCTTTCCTTACTGCTTGCCAGAGGCTCCAATATATAGGGACCATTCCAGGCCAAAGTGTTGGATCAGAAGTCTACACTCCATCCATGCCACAGCACTGGAGGTGCAGGCACAGCTGGTTTCCTCCAGTTAATTGTTGGACAGATGTTGTGCAAGGCTGATTGGCCTGATGGTGGCTGCCATCTAGACTGCCCCACAAGGCTGCCTCCACAGGAGGATCCCTCAATGGTTCCTCAGAGTGCAATGCGTACAGCACTTGGACAAGGTGGATTGTCTAATCATACAGGTCACTCCTCTTCTCCATTCCCTGCTCTAGTGATTGGACTGCTCCAACTTAGAGACATGACCCATATTCCTCTGGCCATGCCCCTGGTTCAGGCTCTGGGGTGCTCCTCTGGGCCCCTTCAGAACTCTGGCTAATGGGGCCTTCTGGATGTGGTGCATCACAGCAATGCTCTGGAGATGAGGGCCGTTCTGCATGGCATACTGGCCTTGGCCTCCCTTCTTCCAGGGAATCTGCTGTTGATCCATACAAATAATTTCAGTATTGTACTACATTAATCAGCAGGGTGGAGTTCATTCAGATACTGTCTAGAGCGTGGCGATGAGAGTTGGACATTGGGTGGTGGAATGTGACATATTTTCAGTTAGCAATGTTACTCCCTGGTACCCTAAACATACTGGTAGATCATCTCAGTCAGGTCAGTGTGCTCTACCATGAATGGAAACCCTCAGACTTTGTTGTGGCCAACCTCTGACAAATGGGGTTGTCAGACTATAGATCTGTTTGTGTCTCCATACATTGCAAAACTGCCATGTTTCTGCTCATTTGCTTCAGGGCTTGGAGTTTTTTGGTGAGGCGATTTATCCCTCTTGGAAAGGTAGGTTTCTGTATGCTTTTCCCCCCATTCCCTCTAATACAGTGTTCTGGTCAAGCTATGGGCTGAGCCAGCTACCCTGATTCTGATGGCTCCTCACTGGCCAAGACGCATTTGGTTTTGCTTCTCCACTAATTGGCAATGGCGCTTCTGGTCCCATCCCCCATGAGCTGGACCTCTGACACAGAAGCAGGGTGCTCTGGTGCATGCAGATCTTCAATTCCTGCACCTTCGCAACTGGCTGCTGAGGACCTAGAGCTTTTCTGCTCCGGGGTTTCCCTGGTGGTGGGAAATGTTATCTTGACAGCTGAATGTCATCTATCTGGTATACATACTCATAAAAATGGAAATGTTTTGCTGTGTGGTATACTCTGCATGCCCTGGATCCCTTACATGTCTAGTCCCTAAAGTGCTGGACTACTTCCTAGCCCTTAAGGACTCTGAACTTGGGTGTTCCACTATTAAGGTCCACATGGCCACTCTCTGCTTTTCATGCCTGGATAGAAGGCAAGACTGGCCCAGCTGGAGGTTTCGCATAGATTCCTAAAAGGTATTCTCCTTCTGCACCACAGTCTGAGATGCGGTTCCAGTGTAGGGACATTAATTTGGTCCTGGAGACTCTCTCTGCACCTCCTTTTGAATCTATCTGCTTGTGAGCTATGCTTAATCTCTTCAAAGACACTGCTTCTCATGATTATGACATCTGCTTGATGCATCTGAGTTGCAGGCTCTGGTTGCAGATCCTCCATTTATATATTTTCACAAGGATAGGGTCACCATACATACCAGTCCTGGTTTTACTTCTGAAGACTGGATCTGAAAGAACACTAAATCACACAACAGACCTTTCTGTTGACTTTTTTTGTCTCCCACAGATAGTGGGGAACATTGATTATATATACTGGGCGTCCATAAGATGCTGCACTGGTACTTGGATCCTACACAGGATTGTAAAAAATCCTCTCAGTTGTTTATAGTTTTGTCCCCAGATGATGGGCTTCCCAGTTACTAAACAGGGCCTGTCCAAATGCCTGGCAAATAATGTTATGTTACCAGAAGCTCGTTAGGCAGATTCCTGGTCCAATTCATGCTCATTCCACCCGTGGGGTGGCTACCTCAGTGGCTTATTTTCAGAATGTGTCTGCTGCAGACATGTGTGCTGCTGCCACTTTCACTACTGTTCATACATTCACTAAAAACTACACTCTGCATCATCTCTCGTAGAAAAATACTGGCTTTGGCCTTTGTGTTCTGCAAGGCCTCCTTACTCAACATCATTGGGTCCTGCCATCCTCCCTCATTGACCAGAACTACTTGGGATTCAGAATTGTTCCATGATGTGGCTCAATGGAAGGGGGGATCCTCACAGAAGATAGACTAGACACCTTCCGCAACAGTAGATCTTCATAAGAATCTCCTCCATTGAGCCATAGCTCTCGGCCCGCCTTTCGCCGCTTGTCAGGTGACAAGCGACTGTACTGCCTACTCTCACAAGCTGTTCCTACTATGTTGCTCCTTATGGCAGCCTTACTAAGGTTTCCATACCCTATCCTGTCCACCTGCCATGGTCCTGATAGCTTCAGCCCCTGCTGGTCGGATGATCCTCTGAGCTTGTCTCCAGCAGGGATCTGAGGCCTGCTGGGGATGCCTATGTTATACAGCTGCCAAGGAGGTGCATTAACATGGGCAGCCACAGCCTGAAAATATTTCCAGGTGGTCTTGACACTGACAGTTTACACTTCTATGATGTGGCTCAGTGGAGGAGATTCAAAGATTTACTGTTACAGTAGGTAACTATTCTTTGCCCTGCTTTGGAAAGGTTCCAGCATGCTACTGGCCCAGGTACTGTATATAGAAGAGATAACTGCTTGAGTCTGCAAGCAGAACAAATGTATTTATAGTAAAAAGCAGTGGAACTTTCTGTGTACTATCCATAAGCTTGTTTTTCTATTTCTAGACATATTCAGAAACCTTATCTGCTTGGACCAAAGTGCAGTGAAGGACTATATCCTAAGAGCACTGCCACATGATTGGATGAAGACCTCTGACCCCGTGACCTGGAACTGGTTTAACTGCAACCAACCCCCAGAGATGTGGCTCAGTGAGTTCTGGATATTTCTTAAGAGGAATCACCAAGCCCTTGAAGCCTTTGAGGGAATTCCACTGGTACCCTTAGGCCTCCTGAGCAAGAACCCTAGAAGCGTGAAGTTGGCACAGCTGAGAAAAAAGACAACACTGATGTTTCAGAGACAGCATGGCTGTCAGCTGACAGACAACCTTGTCTCCTTGCTAACAGAAGTTGGTGTTACAATAATCACAGATCCTCCCAGTTATCTCAAGCACCATCAGCTTGAAGATTACATCCTGGATACAACACCCAGTAATGCACTTGAGGTGTTCTTCAACTTGGGCTGTGCTCACGTCCTGAGTAAGCTTGAGGTCATATCTTCTAACCGCCGGAAGCTTCTACAGGATTTTTTCTCTACAGCAAGCTCATTTGAAGATGGGAAGCAAAACATTTTGTCCCAGCTACCCCTCTTTGAGCAACTACCCTCTCTCCATTCAGCAAGTCAGGAATTGATAGCTTCTGGGAGCCACCAGGCCTTGAGAAATGAAACCTTCCCAACAATCCCAGAGGATTTGATCATGCCAAAGGTGATTCTGAGATGCCAGACTGAGGATGACAGGAGGCTTCTTTCACTGCTGAAGGTAGAACTTATGACTGCAGCAGGGTTGGTCCTCCTGCAGGTGAAGGCTGCAGAGGAGGGCTTGTATAACCACTTACCCCATGAGCTACAAAAGATAATGCAGTGGGTCTTGAGAAATGCGGATTCCCTTTTCAGCCAGGAACCAGAGATACAGATCAGATGCAAGATGCTCAGGTTCATAAAGCTTAAGGGGACACTTGTGCAAGTTTCTTTCCTGTTAGACCCCGCCAATATGGTGTTCATGGATCTCTTCAGCCAGGACTTTTTCCCTCCCAAAGTCTATTGTGAGGAGGCAATATTGAGGACACTGAGAAGACTTGGGATCCGTTCCTCCCTTGCAGACATTGCCACTACTGATGTCTTATTGGCTGCTACAGACAGACAATTTGCAGGAGATTGGTGACCATAGCCAAGCTCTCAAGAAGGCTGAAGCCTTGATTACAATATGCAACAAGACAGAGGTGCTACCTGGGTTTCTGAAGCAAGACATGCTGAGGCTCTGTTCCCTGGCCTGGGTACCAGATAGCAAGACCCATTATGGATCTAGGAAACAGAAGCCCATGTTCCATAAACCTGAGGCCTTGAGGAATTCTAGGTTTGCCAGCATTGTTGAGGAAGTTATGCCTCTCACAGACTGGTTCAGTGAGAAAGCAAGTAGTGCCTTGGGACTGAATAATCTGCCTCCAGCTTTCAAGGTGGTTGAAAACCTTGAGAAACTCCATAATAGTTGCAGAGTGAGGGATTCCTACTTGATAGTTCAAAAACTGCACAACATCTACAGCCATATGCAGGAACACCTCAGTCTATTCCAGCCCTTCTTAAGAGATGTACCCATTTGGAATGGAGGTGGATTTGCTCAGTCCAGTGATACTGTTTTGGCATACCCAGAGGGTGTAGAATTAAGCTGTTACATAAGCAAAGTTCCATCAGAGTTTCTACGGTACTGTGAACTGTTCTTGCAATGTGGAGTAAAGGAGAACCTGTACGATGAGGAAGTGGTTGAGTCACTATATCACTTGCAAAGAAACGTAGGCTCACGGAACCCAAGCTGTGGAAGCAAAGCTGAGTTGAAACTGGTAATTTCAGTCCTATACTGGATGCGTGAGAGAAAGCTGCCTACAAAAGATGACCTACCTGTTCCTGTTCAGAAGGGCAATGGCGAATTTAGCCTAAAACCCCTTTCAGGCACCCTTTTCTGTGATATCTCAAAGGATGGACTGAAGGACTTGGATGGGGAAGGGCAATACTTTATTGTGCATCAGGAAGTGCTGTGGGCCACTGCAGAATATCTAAGGGTTCCCCTTCTCAGCACTAGAATATTGCAGCCAGAGTTCATAGGGATTGAGCAGTGTGGCCAGACAGAGCTCATAACGCAGCGGATAAAAAATATTCTTAAGGAATATGATGAGGAGACAGACCTGTTCAAAGAGCTGATCCAGAATGCAGAAGATGCTGGGGCCACCACTTGTAGCTTCCTGGTAGACATGAGGCAAAATAAAGTTTCCACTGAAAGCCTCATAGACCCTGGCATGGAAATTTGTCATGGGCCAGCACTCTGGGCCTACAACAATGAAATGTTTACAGATGACTTTCGAAATATCACACAGGTTGGATCAGCCTCCAAAGAAAACAAGGTGGAGAAGATTGGCAAGTTTGGCTTGGGGTTCAATGCGGTCTACCATATAACTGACATCCCATCCATCCTTAGTGGAAGTACCCTCCTTATCTTTGATCCAAATGTCACCCATCTAAAAAAACACATACAAAGTAAAAGCAATCCAGGCCTTAAACTTAACCTCCATGGACATAGTCATCTCATTCATAGATTTCCTGGCCAGTTCAGCCCATACCAGGACATATTTGGCAGCAATATGAATACAGACAACGTCACATATTTTGACTATAGAGGAACTCTCATTAAGCTGCCATTTAGAACCCCAGAAGAGGCAAAAGAGTCAGAAATCAGCCAAAAATGCTTTGATATAGCTCGGATTGATCTTTTGTTGTCCAGGTTTAAGGCTTCATCCCATGACTTGCTCATATTTTTGAAAAACATTAGAGAGGTGACATTGAATTATCTAGGACCAAATCATTCTTCAAACGTGCTGACTGTCATTCGACTCCAAAGAGAAGAGGTCTGCAGCTTTACAATGCCAGAAACCCTGCCATTTCAAGATCTTCAGATGAACTCTGTAAAAGTAATATCAAACCTTCAAGAAACGCAAGGGAGTATTATAGACACTGGCATTTCAGGTATCGTAGAAATGTCTGCCAGAGAGAATTCTGACCGTGTTAAATTCTATTTGGTGCATTCTTGTTTTGGCATGCAGGAATCTCTGCAGATGTTCCAAAACAAGGCACACAATCATCAGTTTGCTCTTCCTCTTGGAGCTGTTGCTCTGCCTCATAAGAAAAACCATAATACTAGAAGATGGATGCCTGATGTGGAATTCTTTGGGCAAGTCTTTTGTTTTCTTCCCCTTGGCATATGCTCTGGTCTTCCCATGCATATTAATGGATCTTTCTCAGTAATTTCCAACAGAAAGGGAATTTGGAACACTGGTCCTAAAGGAGAGTGGAACCAGGCAGTGCTGAAAGATGCCATACTGGCAGCATATATCTTTGCCCTGTACCAGCTACAGAGCATGGCTCTTGAAAGCAGGCTGGAGGCCTATGACTACCACACATTTTGGCCAGATATCAAGACAGTTAAGGAGCCATTTGTTACACTTTTGATTGCCTTTTATGAAGCACTGACATGTACACCTCAAATGAGAGCTTTGAGCCTCTTTAGTGATGGCCAGGGATGGTGTGCCATAGATTGTGCAAGATTTTTGGACCCAGCTATCCTCCACAGTGGGAACATTGCACAAGCTGCCATGAAAGTATTCTGTGAGAAGCTCAGAAGACCATTACTAGCTGTCATTCTGCCAGACTGGGTGAGGGAAGGATTTGAGGCCAGTGGATGTGCTGAAATCATTAAACAAAACACCTACAGCTGGGAAGCATTCTACAAGGAAATGGTGTTAAACAATATGACTTCCATAGAGCCAGACACAAGAAATACACTTGTACTTCATGCTTTAGACATGAAAACCCCCAGTGTAGATGACCTTTGTGGATAATGCCATGCATTCCTACAACAGCAGGGTCTGAACTACAGTTCATTGAAAGACTTGTGCACCCAGGAGGTAGAATTGCTCAACTTTATGATCAACAAGAAGGGAGATTCCCCGTGGGATCATCTGATGACTTTTTACACCCAGATAGGCTCACCAGACTTCAGGCACTTGGGATGTCCAAAGATCACATTTCTGTGGCAGATTTAATAGATAGAGCCAAAACCATTGAATGCACATGGCAGCAGAATAAGGAGAAAGCTTGCAAGAGGATCAGATGCATTTTGGATTTGCTTGACATGAGGTTAAAAAACACGGAGCAAACTATTTTCCAAAACATTCCTTTTCTGCCTGCTACTGCTCTAGATTGCCAGCATGAAGCTGAATCTGGAATGTTCTCCTCAAAAAGCCAATAGAACTATACAGCCACAAGTATATGAAGCTGGTCAACATGGTGAAGCCAGTTCTCAATAAGAACAAGCTTGGAAAAGATTTAAAAATTTCCTCTAATGTGCTTTCAGACCTGGGGTTAGATAAATGGCCACCCATTTGTACAGTGATGCAGCAGCTAGAGCAGGCTTCCAAGAACTCTCATAATCTACAGCAGAGTCAACTGAGGAATATAGCAAAAGAGTGCTATGCCTATCTGAATAGAAAGCTGAAGGATTTGCAAAACTCTAACCAGGAAGAGATATGTGAAAGAGTACACACCTTTCCATTTATTCTGACCAAAGATACGTTTGTTCATGTGTGTGCTGTAGCCTGGTCCACTACATTTGATGCTTCTCCTTATCTCTATGAGCTACCAAGAGAGTTCATGGAATTTGATACCCTCTGGAGCTGTGTTGGGGTACTGGAAACATTGAGTTTACAAGATTACAAGGGTGTCCTTCAGGAAATGCATAGCAAGTATGGGAATAATGCACTGTCAGACCAAGAGTTAGTCTTGTGCCTTAGGATAGTCAATACTGGCCTAAGTACAGTAGTTCAGCAAAACCAAAATGATCTCTGTGACCTCCAGCATGTTTTCCTTCCCGATCAAAAGGGTGTTCTTCATCCTGTGGACAAGCTTCACTTCAATGACACTCCATGGCTCTGTCTGCCTAAGGATATCTTAGTCTGCCATGAGCACATACCCCGAGCCCTTGCCTTAAACTATCGAGTGCAGACTACAAGACATAAGGCACTGGATGACCTTCGCATATGTCCCCTGTCAAATTGGACTCAGAAGTTTGGACACAAGGAGAAGCTCACAGTGCGTTTAAAAAACATCATCAAAGCTTATCCATCCAAGAGAGACATACTAAAGGAGCTTATTCAAAATGCAGATGATTCAGAAGCCACTGAAATCCAGTTTATCTGGGACCCCAGGCAGCATCCCACAGAAAAAACCTTTGGCCAAGACTGGAACCAGCTGCATGGGCCAGCACTCTATATTTATAACAATCAAAAATTCTCAAGCCAAGACATAGATGGCATCCAGCAACTCGGAGAAGCAGGAAAAGGTGCTGATCTGGACAAAACTGGCACACATGGGCTGGGTTTCAACTCTGTATATCATCTTACTGACTGCCCTTCTTTTCTTACTGGAGACTGTGTATTGTGTGTTTTTTGACCCTAACCTTTTGTTTCTACAGACAGCTGCAGACAGTTCACCAGGAGGCATGTTTGCTGTAAGTAAGGAGTTCAAAAGTACCTTCCATGATGTGTATCAGACCTTCTTACCATCTCTTTTGGATCTGAAGCATGGAACCCTCTTTAGACTTCCACTCAGAACAGCCAAGATGGCATTACATTCAGAGATTTCGAAGCAGCCTGTGACATTTGAGGACATTAAGGATCTATACCAATCACTGGTGGAAGACTCTGAAAGCTTGATCTTGTTTCTGCAAAACATTCAGAGAATCAGTTTTCTAGAGGTTAGAGAGACAAATCAGCTGCACACAGTTTTTACTGTGGAGACAAAGATGACCGAGAAATGTCTTCAGAAAAGGAGAGACTTCCAGGAAAAGGTGCACCAACTTGCTATGGTAAAAACACCTGCAACAGATATTGAGCCTTTCCAAGTAGTATATGACATGGAAATCCCAATGTACCAGCAGGAAACCCACCAAATGGACCCTGGCAAAACAAATTGGAGTGAGTGACAAAGTCCAGATGTCCATGGAAAGGATTTGTGAGAGTCTGGACCAAAATATGTTGCCCCACGGGGCTGTGGCAGCTTGCGTCAGTGGGTGGGTAAAAGGCAAGGTTTTCTGTTCCCTGCCTTTGCTGATTGATACCAACTTTCCAGTGCACATCAATGGAAACTTTGCTGTTGATTCAGCTCGGAGAGACCTCTGTAAAGAAGACGGTAAGAGTGTAAGGACTCAGTGGAATGACCTGTTGAAACTGCATCTTATAGCACCTCTTTATGCTGACCTTCTTGAATACATCTGCAAGAAGCTAATCCAGGACACCAAGGCTCCCATGCAGTACGAAGACCTGTATTCCTGCAGATCTTACCTTGAACCTTCCTATCTCAGATTGTTTCCTCATATTTCTGAGCTAGTGCCTCAACCATGGCATGAAATGGCTAACCAAGTATACAAATCAATTTATGAAAGAAAGTTAAAGTTGATACCCATATACACAATAAAGCACGTTCAAGCTCAGACTTGCACCAAGAAGACAATTAACATAAGGTGGTCTAGTCTGGGAAAGGAGAAGTTTGATGAAGAGCCCTGCTTTCAAACTGATGAACTGAAGGAAGATGTTGCCGAACTTCTACAGACAATTGGCATGATCACAGTCCTTCCCTCTGGCGAAATGCAAAAAATGTATAAAAGCCTTGTAAAGACAGGCTTGCAGGTGTGTACTGTGGCACCTAGCACAGTCAGAGACTTCCTTCAGGTCCACAAGTTGCATGATCCTGATAGAGATCTCCCATTACCCTTGAATCAGACTTTAATTAAAGAGGAGTATAACTGCTCTGTTCTTTTAAAATATTGTTTGCAAAACAGTGGCAACATAGATGTTAGTTTTCTTCAAGGTCTTCCTCTCTTGGTTTCTGAGGATAACCTCCTCAGGTGCTTTAATTCCAAAGAACCAAAGTTTCAAAGCCAGTTTCATGATCTCTTTCCAGAGCATCCCCATGAGTTTAAGTGCAATTTGATTGGATTTGACCATACTCCTCTCCTGAAAAAGGCAGGGTTTTTGACTGATTTTACTATAGAAAAGTCCACCCCATACATAAAGGAGATGCTTGGGGCAAGGCACCATATTACATCCTGTGATCCATGCACCTGGATGCCCTTTTCCCAACTTGAGAAGAGCCAATTAAAGTGGTTAGAAAGGATGTGGGAGTTTTTTGGAAGTGAACTGAGGGGAATGAACGATGGCACAAATGGTACAGCTTTTAATCCTCTGACTTCCCTGTTTTCAGACGTTGCAATTCTACCTGCTTTATACAATAAAGAGTCTGTCTTGGCACCGCTTGGTTATTTGAAAAACATTTTTTTTCATCTCTGGGATGATGGCAAGAGCAAAATTCTGTGCAAACTGGGTTTTGCAAAACTAAGTTTTGCAAAACTGTTTGGAACTGAAATCTACCTCCAGTTAAAGTACCACTACATTCGACCTCATTTACTGCAAATTACTGACCATGCAGATGTCCTACAACAGCTATACACAAGGAGAAGCACTCTCCAGTGGAATCAGCTGGAAGACATAGACTTCAGGAACCTTCTCCATTTCTTGAAAGAGGGTCTTCAAATTAGCCATAACACACTTTCCTAGATCAGTTTAAGTCACTGCCTCTCTTTGAGACTCTGCAAGGCAAACACCTGAGCATTGATGGCTATTGTAAGGTTTACATTTTGGATACTAAAGTGACTGCTCCTTCTAAAGCCTTGGCTGACCTCTCTCAGTTGGACAGCAAGACAGTGTTCTTGAAGAACATCCCTATCCACAAAACAATGTCAAAATACACAGATTTATATATTATAGATAATCTGGGATTCCTTATCGAGATCCTCCTTCCTCAACTCCCACAGCTTTCTGCACCTCAGGTGATGGATTTTGTCCGTTTGCTGCTACAAGTTAAAAAAACACTTTCAGCCTGAATATGAAAAGCACAAAGAAAAAATCATGTCTGTACTCATGCAAATAAAGTTCATAAAAGACCAGGATGGCACCCTCCATCTGACTTCATTCTTCTTTGACTCAGATGTGGAACTTTTTAAAGTAATGGGTACTAAGGACAGATTTGTTCCCCAGACATACTTTAAAGAACTGGGATATGATTCATATTTGATTACATTGTTGAGAGACCTTGGACTGCAACAGGAAGTATCTGAGGAGATTTTTCTTCAGTTTGCATCTGAAATTGAAAGTTCTTCCAAGCAGGGCATTCCATCCAAAGAATTGGCAGAAAAATCCAATGCACTGATCACATGCTTGGTATCCTTTGAGGCAGAAAAACATTCTGATAATTTCTTTAGCAGACTATCTGGCATAAAATTTGCACCACAAAAACAAATAAGGAAAGAACTTACAAATCTTCATCTTCCTTACTTGAGGGTGGATGAAATGATTGCCTAGAAAGGGTCACTAGTAATTCAACAGGATAAAGATACAGAGCTGGTGTGGACTACTATGGCCACGTTACATTTGAAATCTAGTTTTGTGGGAAAGAAGATGGAAAGCCTTAAAAAAATGTGGTGCTGTCTGCATTCCCCCAAGTGATAGGGTCATAGAAAATCTTAAAAATGTGTGCTTGGTACAGTGCAAGAAACCAGAAACAGTGCAGACCCGTAAAAGAGTGGTTGAATCGTCCTATGACTTTTTCCAAAGAAATCCCACGTTTGATACAAAACCTCTGGAAAGCCTGCCTGTTGTTCTGATTGAGGAGGACCTCACCAGCTTGGTGGAACCAAGCCAGGCTGTATTTTCTCTGAAGCATAGTACTGAACTTCGTCCTTACTTGTATAGGCTTCCACCTGTGCTGGCCCCCTACAGAAACTTTTTGCAGAAAATTGGAGTCATGACTGAGCCTTCCATTATACACTATGTAAAGCTGCTAAAAGCAATCCATGAGGAATCCATGGGAAAAAGTGCTCTGCATGCCAATCAGATAAAGTGTGTCAAGAGGGCTGTTCAGCATCTGTTCAAACTGTTGCACATCAAACCTCCAATGAAGGACCTCCAAAAACTCGGACCTTTGTATCTTCCAGCAACTGATCTAAAGCTGCACATGTCTGACACTTTAATCTTCAATAATTGCATTTCCTCCTCTTCCAAAATGAATATTTCTTCTTGGAATGCCTTTAAGTTCCTAGTGAATCTGCAAGATTGCTATTTGGATTCTGACCCGTACAATCAGCAACGCCTTTTGATGTTGCTTCCAGAAGAAATCCGTCCAAGACTGCTTTCACAAATCACTACAGAAACCATTGAAGAAGTAAATTTGTGCCACTATGGGGAGGCATGCGAGTTCTGGGGGCAGTTTCATAATCTTCTGGTTTCTCGGGATTTCAGAGAGGGCTTGATATGTCTCTTGAGGAGCCAGTGCAAAGGAGAGATCTCTGAGAGTGAAGCTATTCTAGAGTGTGTAGAAGTCTTTTCCAAAATCAGGATAATATGTTGTGAGAAGCTTAAAACCATCTTGCTGTATATCTCTGCACCCTTGAAAAACTCTGAAATGTACAAGGAAATCTTCATCCAGAGGGGCAGCAGTGGACCATGTGAATTTTATCTAAAACACAAAGAAGATCCAAGAGCAATAGTGAAAATAACACATTTGCTGTCACGGGAGATTAACACATTGTTAAAGAACCGATTAAACAAAGAGTCTCTGCCCATCCTGATGGAAATGCTTAGCTGCAAGAACCCAGATGAGATTCAGACGATATTTGAAGAATGCCATTCACTCCACTACATTTTCTATACATGGCTCTTACAAGCTGCCTGACCCTGGACAAGTCATCCCTGATGAATGGCATGGCTGTCTGGACATGAGCATCCTCAACAACTTTCAGGTCAGAGATTATGTAGGCTATTTGGATCCAGAAATGGAAGACTGCTACCGTTATGCAATAGTTACTGAGGTATTGGAGGAAAGGCCCTGTGGAAGGAGCAAGATACAGATGTACAGGATCAAGCTGGGGATAATTAAATTTGCAGAAGTTGGCTCCAATGACCTATACCAATTTAAAGAATAAATCATGTGAAAAATAACTGGGAGGAGCTTCTCCTGGTAGAGGACCCTGATGCAAAAAAAGATTTCCAGGAGCGATGGTTTGAGCTTTCACTGGATGACATCAAGAAAGAAATTGATGAGAGTCTTGAAGAGATATGGAAACTGTCCATGGATGAACGGACAAAGGCTATCCGGCGTCTCTACCTCAGATATCATCCAGACAAAAACCTGGAGAGGCAGGAAGTTTCTCATGAAGCTTTTAAATACATACAGCAATGAATTAAAGAATGTGAAATGGACCAAAGGTCTCAGCAGTCAAATAGTGAAGGGTCCTCTAGAGTGCCCTTATAGAGAGTTTTCACCACATTCATGAATCAATGGGACAGACAAGCTCCAAAGCACAGACCACAAACCTCCAATGACTTCTGGCACCACCACAGCAATTACAAATCCAACCCTAAGGAGGCTAGGCGTTGGTTCCGCCAAGCCCAGTGTGACCTAACAGCAGCTGCCCATGACACCTGCCACAGGGCCACAGAATGGGTTTTCTTCAAGGCACATCAAGCTGTAGAGAAGGCCCTGATAGCTGCAGAGTACTATAGACAGGGAACATTTGATAAAGAGAACACAATCACTGCCCTGGCCAAATGAGTGTCTGAGTATGATACTGACCTTGGGACCATCAGAGACATAGTTGATAAATTGAGATGCCATGGGGTAGACAGCAAAAGAACTCAGTACCCCAACTATCACCCTGCTCCTAGCATTCCAAATGATGGCTTCCAGGCAAGCAAGGAGCAGGAAGTGCTAGAGACAAGCCAATGATTTGCTGTGCAAAGTAAGAAACTATATTGACCAATGGCATCACTGAGGGTAAAGTATAATCTCTGAATGTATTGAGTTGGATGAAAAATGTTCCCTATTTGTTTAAATATTTTATGATTATTTATTGTTGGTGAATTTAGCACAGATAAAGGACCCTCAGTCTTAGAGACTGAAGTTCTCTAGTAGCAAGTTGGGCATACTGCAGGAAGACACTGCTACAACACACACACACACACACACACACACACACACACACACTCTCTCTAGCATACACATTAAGCACAGTACTGGTGAAAAGTGAGGAAATGGTAATATGGGAAACTGAGGTCCTATGTTTTATTCATAGGCATGTACAGCATATGGTGCCTCACTATTTCCCTGCAACAGTTAATGGCTCACATTTTACTACTCTGAAGCCTTCTGTCCCCCATGGTGTAGTAAGACTTTAAAGCACAAGCTCAGATTAATCTACAAAGTTCAAAACTGGAAATAAGGGGGATTCATTTCAACCTACAATGGAAGGTTACCCACAAATAGAGACTGCTGTTAAAACAGCGGCAAGGCATCACTGGGCCTTATATGCCACTTGGTGTAAAGCTGATGATGCCAGTCTGCCTTTCAGTTGTGCCATACAGATTCCCGAGCACCCCATCACAAGGCTTTGCCACTTGATATGAAATGCACTGTGCTAGTCTGCCTTCCTAGTCATACCATACAGTGGCCTGCCACCCCAGCACTGGGCCTTGCCGCTTGGTGTGAAATGGCTGATGCACACCTGCCTCCAGAGTTATTGTATGCCGCTAGTCTATCGAGCCACCCAACTAACACATTCATGTATTACAAAATGCTGACACTAGCTAGTTTACTAGCACTTACATTCCAACAGTCAACAATTGATGAGTTTTTACATGTGCTGCTGACATCTGGCTTGTTTTGAAATGTCTTGATAAATTACTATATATTTACTTGTCTAGACTATATGATGGGGAAAATAAATGTTTCACTGTTTAAGCATAAAAGCACTGTGGTTGATTCTTTCTTGATGTCTCAAGGCTTGCTTCAACACAATCAAATTCTGTTTAGGTACTATATAAAATTTTTATTTTAAAGTTTTACCAAGAAGGCATAGTGAACAGTCTATCGCTCAATTCCAGATGCATCCTGGGGAAGAGACAATAGAAAACACAGAATAAATTACATCAGCATGCAAGTACACTACAATGCATACGTGACTACAACAGGGAAATCAATTTTTATACAGAATGACAAAGAATTAGCAATGCAAGTACAAAGCAGTAGCATACCTGGATACAGTAGCCAATTAACTGACTAAACAGTGCAGTGACCCCAAATTGTTGAAGACCATAGGCAAAATTAAGAATGCAATCTGATAGTGCTCTAGAACAATAAACTGCTCAGCCTGATCTACTGATCAACTAGGTGTGCCGACCCAGACCTGCCAGAAATTGAGCAGGAGGGGTTAGGTGCATGCACAGCTGGTGCAGTAATGGTCTTTGAGGAGAGAGTTGAGTTGGTGGGTGGAGGGGGCATGTCAAATGGCAGAGGGGAGAATTCCACAACAGAGGCATCTGATAAGAGAAGGCTGCTTGTCCAACAGAGTTGGACATCAGAGGGACAGCCAAGGAGCATGTGTCAGTTTCTGAGGGAGTGCGAAGGTGGTGTAGGCTCGGATAGGACAGAGTGTAGATACAGCACAAAATTTAATGGGAAGGATGTTCTGAATGATCTGCCTAAAAAGACAGCTGTTGTGAGGTGTTTGCTAAAGAGAAGTCTTGCCCAATAGGATTAGAAAATAGGTTATGAAAATCCTGTAACCTAAGAGGCCAACACCCAGAACCTCTGCAGGTATCTGGCATGAGACCAGCAAGCCTTGTGCCAGCCTACCTTTTTACTGTCTGTATCATTGTCCCAAACAGAACGTTGAGATCCGACGTGGCAGCCATTTTTCCACTCACTTGGCGAGCTTGCATCACACTACCCTGGCTTTCCTTTTGCTATTAAAAACCCTGCATACCAGTTTTACCTCTTTATTGGAGCTTCTCCCAGTACCATTGTCATTATTAGTAACTGAGCACCGCTTGCTTTTTGTTAATAATTTTACTGAATATAAAATTAAACATTACATTTATATACACAGTAAAAACATGAAACTACAAATTCAGCAGTTGCAGTTTTTCAGTGAGTGAGACAGCTTTACTTACTACACAACTCCATATGCCTTTGATTTCATTAGCATTGGTGTGCTAGCTATGTTGCAAGGTCCATGGGTTTGTACTCCCACTGACCAAGTAGTGGAAGTAGTAGTAGATTTAATTTATTTTGGGAGCCCTCTTCCCAAGGCTCAGGGTACCTTACAAATCAAACAGCAAACTTAACACATCAATAGTCAGTTCAGTGAAATCAATAAGTTTTTCAGAGACAGCTTGCTAAAAATATAAATAATTCTGACACTCATGAGCCAAAGGCAGCTTGGACTAAAACTGCTTTCAAACCTCTTTTAAAACTCTCTAAGAAGGGCACCTGCTGGAGGTAGCCTGGAATAGAGTTCCAAAGAACTGGGGCAGCAGCATCAAAAGCCCAACCCCTGATATTAGTCCCATCCTAGGCACCTCCAGGAGGGCCTCCCCGACTGACCTAATGGGCATGACCCAAGGTGTAGGGATGCATGAGGTCATTCAGGTAACCCGGACCTAACCCATGTAGGGTCTTATAGGTCAAAAGACCTAAAGGAGATGTGCTAGCACACCGGCAGCCAATGCAGTTCATGCAGGACTGGCGTTGTAGGACAGGATCTTGGCAGATCCATCAATAGCTGGGCTGTAGCATTCTGCAGCAGCTGCAGGTGCCTCAGCGCACCTCCACTGACCCAGAGGTAGAGGGCATTACAATAGTCAAGCCTGGAGGTGACAAACACATGTATTAGGGTGGCCAGGTCCTCAGGAAGGACAAGGGACTTAATCCGAGTGATGTAGAGGTGGTAAAAACCAACACGGACAACGGCAGACACCTGAGAGTCAAGTGTTAGCCTACTATCCATAACAATGCCCACATTTTGATCTTAGGGAGGCCTCTAGTTAAGTCTGGCCAATAAAAGCCCTAGACTTTCCCCAGAGGCAGCTCGCCCCCCATCCCACCCTTTCAGCCTGGCTCCACCACCATAATTCAGTCTTACCTGGGTTGAGCCCAAACCAGTTTGCCGATGTCCAAGCCTGGATCTTAGCCAGACACTAATTCAGCACATCGATGGCATCCGGATCTTCTGGGTGCAAAGGACAGGTGGAGCAGAGATCATCATAGCAATGACAACTCCACTCATAACACCTAATGACATCACCCAGGGGCAGCATATACACTGCGAATATTATGGGGGGGACTGAGCCTTGGGGCACTCCGCAGGGCAAGGCCATTGGGTCAGAGGAATAATTCCCTAAAATGACCCTTTGAAACCTGCCCCACAGAAAGGACTCGAACCAGTGGATGACCTTGCCAGTGAGTCCTATGTATTCTCTCAGCCTGTCCAATAACACCTTGTGGTCCACAGTGTCAAATGCAGAAGACAGATCAAGGAAAATGAGAAATAGTTCTCTCCTCCTATCCTTTGCCCAGAGCAGGTCATTCCACACTCTGACTAATGCCGTCTCCATGCTGTGCCTGGCCCTAAACCTGGACTGGAAAGGCTCATAGATCTGAAACTCCATGAGATGACACTCTAACTGTTCCATGACTACCTTCTCCAAAACCTTCCCAAGAAAGGGAAGGTTAGAGATAGGTCAGTAGTTCGCCAAGACGTCTAGGTTCATAGATTTTTTTTTTTCCACAGGTAGCATGGCAGAGCCTCCGTAAGAGGCTCTGGGGAAAACTCCCTGATAATCTCGGAAAACATTGGTCCCAGGGCCTGACGCAGCCCATTAGTAAGCTGGCCGGCCTGGGTCCAAGTCACAGGAAGTTGGTATAAGGCCCAAGATCACCTCACAGACCTCTGTCACTGGATTGAACTCTCCCAGTCGGGCTGAATGCACCCGCCATCCCGAGGACCACCACTGCTGAATGTGTGTATTCAACCCATTGAAATCCAAGCCCTCACAGAGGACACTGTTGGAGAAAAATCACGTGAACTCATCACATTTTTGAGTTGAAAAAGCTCTAATAGGCTCCAGACAGGCAGGATGTAATAACCTGTCTACAACCTGAAAGAGCTGAGCTGGTCGATTCCTCACAGCTGCAATCATCCTTGACATAAACACTGCCTTTTTATTGATTGCATTCTGATAGCCATCATAATGACTCATCAGAACCAGCTTGCCCTCCAGGTATCTGGTCTTCCTCCAGTGCCTTTCAAAACTCCATCCCTGGTTTTAAAGTCCTTGGCTTACCATCAAACCATGGTGATCCAAGGCGAAACCAGGGACATACAGGGATTGGTGCCAAGTAGGCACAGGGCCTCCATGACAACCCTGTTATAAGCTGCCATGGTTTCCCCTGGACCACTAGCACAGGCCTCCAACATAAAATGTCTAGCTCCGCCAATAGTCTTTCAGGCTGCATCCCTTTTAAAGGGTGGAACTGGGTCATTTCCATAGGGGGTGGGACAACTGGGAGGGGTGCTGAAACTGAACCTGATGGTGTAGTGGTCAGACCAAATCAATTCTAGTGATGGTAACCTCAAAACTGTTCGAGAACACCAGATCAAGTGCATGGCCAGAGTGGTGGGTCCCAGACGTGGAAACAAGAAAAAGCCAAGGGACTCCATGCTGGATAAGAAGTCCCTTGCACCAGAGTAGCTCATCATCAACCCAGGTGTTGAAGTCACTGAGGACAACCATTTCAGCAACTCCCAACACCATCTCAGTGACAAAAGCCACCCACTCTTGCAAAAATCCCTGTTCCAGCCAGGAGGCCGATAGATGAGGAGAATTCTAGTATTAGTCCAGGATCCCCTCACTGTCATGCACTCAAAAAAAAAAAAAAAAACTGGTGAGGCCCAGTTCCAAATTAAAACAAATGCCACCCCCCCCCCCATGGTCCTTCCTCGGGCAGTGTACTACCAAGAAGCCAACTGGAAGTGAGGCCGAATCCTGGCACTTGTCCAGGTTACTTTTCCACCAAGCTCCCCTCGCCCTCATTAACGTGTCACCTTTGCTTCTTTTATACCCAATAAATGTTTATAGTCAATGAATTAAATTTAACCATATTTCCACGCCTGTTTCCTTTCTGCAGACAGGTTATTTAGAACTATTTACATCAAATGAGAAAATGGGGGGACCGTGGGAGAGTTCAGTTTTAACTGGATAGTTGCACTAGACAATAAATGACCTATTTTCAGGCACAACCCGGGAGGTTACAAGATGAGACAAGGCGCAGAAAACATTTGGGTGCAGAAAGGATGGGTACAAAACATATAAATATTGAACACAGTCTGACCTTTCGAGTTCAAATAACATTGATGAACAATCACCATTTGAGTTCCCTTAACTCTGCACTACTTTCAGTATTTGAATTCCACCACGGTCACTGGCTACATCTTTCCTAAGTAGTTTGGGTACAATAGCCAAGTGATACTATCTGTCAAAGCACCATCTTTTCAAAACCCTTCTGCTAAAATGTTAAATCACACACTCTGACCCCAAGCAGAGTTGATAAGAAAATCATAGAAGTTTACTTAAAATAAAAGTAATACACAAAAGTCTACAGTTTGGAAGAACTTTGAAATGCAGACAATATCAAAAGTAAAACTGGATGGTTTACAGAAAAACACTAGGTACTGGTATTCTAAACTATATTTTGTTTTGATGTTAGAGTCCAGACAAGATGTTAAATCTCCTTGTAGAGATGAGTCCTTAAGCAACAGTTTGTATCAATTTTGTATCCCAAGTTAATTCCTCTGAACGTCATTAAAAAAAAAAAAAAAAAAAAATTCAGGTGCTTCCTTGGTGGAAAGGCTTAGTTTCCAAAATTCTGACTTAAAATAAGAATTTTCTCTTCAGTATGTGAGGAGTCAAACTTCCACATACTCCGATATGGTTGTAGAGCTTTTTCCAGGCCTACACATATACTTCTGGTCTGCAAGTATATGCCAGCTGGACAGACTATCTGACCCCCAGCTAAACTGTATCAACTGCTCTGAATTCCAAAATATGTGTCTGATAAGTACATGGTCCTTTTTTTTTTGGAGATGCCTACCTTTTTTCCCTCTGGGGTCGGGTTAAATGGTCCCAAGACAATACAGATAGAGTGCAACAGTTTGCCTTTTCCTGCAGGTGTCACTGTGGTTCCATGTCAATCCCAGTGGCATCTGGTCCATGCATTTGGCTTAACAATTGACCCCTAGGTCACTACATTACCTTTCCCTGTCTTGGAAAGCCACAGTGGGATATTTGATGCCTCCCTGGGCTATATACCTGTCTCGTATCTTGAGACATACTATCCACCCAAGCTATTAGAACAATTAAGGCTATGTTTGTAAGTTCATTCCTAAAAGCCTTTTAAAGACAGCGTCTTAATCCTAAAGTACATTACAGCATATACAATATGTACCCATATAAATGGATATAGGCCTATATGCCCAGAGAGACCTGCAGCTTTCACCTGTCTCCCCTACTCATTGGCAAGGGAAGCATTGAAACAGGTGTACAATGTTGAAAGTAAAGATTTTGACAAGTTAAAAACTGCTTTATTAAAAAAATATGATCTGAACCCTGTTGCATACAGAGCAAAGTTCCAGAAACTCGGAAAGGGGCCGGAAATTAGCTTTGAGGAGGTAGCCACAAAATAGCATCAGTATTTAAAACATTGGTGGGAGGGGGTGAAAGCAGATTCTGTTTGAAGCTACTGAAGGGGTGGTATTGCTTGAAAAGTTTTATTGGATTTTCTCACTTGAAATAAAGCTTTGGCTAGAGGACCAAGATCCTAAGACTACCAAAGAGGCTGCAGAGCTGGTGGATTGCTATGCTCGAAGCAGGGCTGCTCCCAAGGGGAAGGCAGTGGCGAAAGGGAAAAGTGGGCATTTTTGGCAACCAAAAACCACAGGGCCCCTGCAAAAAGATAGGAATCCCCAGGTGCCCAAAAGGGAGGTTGGAGACAAAAAACATGACTGCTGGTATTGTCACCAGATAGACCATCTGTCTAGGCAGTGTCCTAAGAAAGCCCAGAAGGTAAAAGGGCCTGTACAATCAGAGACAATGGCCCACTGTATCACTGAGGCTCTTCCTGACAATATGAGGGGGCACATTCACCCAGTCACAGTGAATGGGGTACAAACTAGAGGGCTAAGAGATACAAGAACATCTCTAACCCTTTGAAAGAAGATTTGGTTGGGGCTGAACAAATACTGCCCAACCAGTTTGTCTCTGAGGGATTACACAGGACAAGGGAAAACTTACCCATTAGCCAATGTTACTCTGGATTGGGGAGATGCAGGTGAAGAGGTAAGGAAGGTGGCTATAGCTGGAAAATGTATGGATGTTGTGGGGAATGATGTTCCATAGGGAGTGGTTTGTGCTGTGATCAGGAGCCAAAAGAATAGAGGCTCCTGTGATCTTCAGGACCCCACAGAAATTGACAGGAGAGGTTGGGAGACAGGCCAGCCAACCTGTAGCTCTTGTAAAGAGGGTAATAATGGGGATGGAACTTCCCTAGTGGCAGTCAGTGGTGAAGCTAGAGGGGGTGGGATGGTCACCCTCCTGACTGCCCCAGTGTGAGTAGTGGTGCCCCACCATGATCTTTATTCACTGTTTAGTGCCTATTGTGGAGCACACAATTGACTGAATGGCCCCCCCAGCTCCCAAATGCTCCCAAACCTTGCTCCACCACTGGTGTCTGTTAATTCAACTGCAGCTGAAGGTTGCTCTCAGGAGGGAGGGGTGACACATAGCCCAGGGGAGGAATAAGGTTGCGATACTGAGTCCTCTACTGCCCCAGCTATGGACCTTAGCCTGGGAACTGATGGGGGCATGCCCCACACTCTGAGTAAGTGGGAAGACTTGGCAGCAGCACAACACAGACCCTAGCTTAGAGAAGCTGAGGGCCTGTGCAGAGTCTGCTGGGACACGGGGAGGGTGACGGAAAACAGTGTGTGTATTGGGAAAATGGATTGTTATACACCCAGGACATCAGGACAGAGGGAAGGGTGATGGACAGGCAGCTTGTTGTTTCCCAGGAGTATCGTGGGTTATTGCTCACGGTACAGTAGCTCATGGTATTCCCTTGTCTTGACATTTGGGCATTGCTTGCATTACACAGCGCTTATCCCACAATTTCTAGTGGTCCAATATTACCAAGCAGGTGAAGGAATACTGCAAATCCTGTCACCGGTGTCTGGGAAATAGTGAAGGCTGGAAGCAAAGCCAAGGCTGCCCTGATTCCCTTACCACTTGTGGAGGAGCCATTCCAGAAGGTTGGAATGGATATTGTGGATCCTTTAAATAACCCAAGTTCCTCTGGAAAAAAGGTATTTCTCTCTCCTAAAGCTGGTCTCCAGGCTCATAACTATTTGGGAGGTCCTTCCTGGTACCATTTAACAGGCAGGATACAGACCTCTGTAGGAAGACTACATCCTCCCCTCCCCTTCATGCAGCAATCAGTTTACTTCCTGCATGACAAGAGGCAGGTTCTCTGTAGGGGCTCTCTCACTGGAGTGACAGAACTGAAGACATCAAACTGTAAGTGCTGATTATTTTTATTGGCAAGAGAGGTTCAGTAGCTTCATCAAGAAATTCTACTTAAGGGATTTGCCTCTCCTTTACTGGGGACTCCAGTCTCAGCTGTGCATGCTGTACAGACTGGCTCCCCTCCCTCCCCGCACTCTGAGGAGTTCCCGCAGCGTTGTCTTTTCTCCCCCCATCCAGAGTCTGCTCCTTCTTGGGGGTGTAGTAGGACTTACAAGGGGCATAAAATAACGACTACATTGCTCTCAGTAGCAACAGGGAGAAACTGCAACAGTTGGTTTTCAAGATGGCCACCAGGCTGGGCGTGTTGCTGTTGCTCTTCTGAGGAAGTTTAGATTTTATGTATTTTTAGTTAATTTTTAGTTATTTCGAGCTATTTCATAGCTATTTTGTATTTTGTTTAGCTGTTTAATCCAGTCCGGTTTCAGTTTTGGTCTTGAGTTTTACCGTTGGTGGCTTGACAACGAGTGGGATTTATCTCCTGGACCTGGGAGAGAGGCGGTCGGGCTTTTTCTTTTCCTCCCTACAGACTTTGTGTGTTCCACCTTCTGCCTATCGCTGATATCAGTTTTTTGTTTGGTCCTGAGGGAATTTTGAGTACTGATGATTTTGTGTTTGCTGTACTCTGTTCCTGTACTGGAAGTGCTCCTCACGGGTGTGTGGAGGATGAGGAGCTATTTCGAAATAACATTTGGATAGTCCTGAAGAGTGTTTGGTGGAGTCCTGGACACAGTGAATGTTGGCAAGAACAGAGAAAGAGAACGGAGAATTTTCGATCAGGGCTTTACGGAGACTGTGGTGCCCTCTGACCACCGTGAAATCTTGGGTGGTAACCTCTGTCGCCTGGTTACTCCGGCAGGTGCTCTCTTTGAGATTTGCTACTCCACAGGGGGCTTGGGATATTTTTCCAGCCCGGGAGCTGGCTGGGGTACTTTGCTCCCTTGGACCCATGGAAATGGCTGCAATAGTGGCCTTTCTTATGGTCCTTTGATGTGGGTTGCATTATTTCCTTGGGAGAGCACTTAGCAGGGAGTAAAGGGGTCTGAGTGTGGCTGAACCTCTTTGATGAAGCTTTTTATGGATTTATTCCCTGGACTGTTTTCCCTCATTGGATTTATCTGGTTGACTTTCCCTGGATTTGGATTTACTGAATTTTAGTGGAACTCTGCGCCTGTACTGAGAGACTGCTGACTTTTTCTTTAGATTGAAACTTTTTTCGTTTTGGACACTCTGGTGGTGAGAGGACCCTGTGTCCATAGATTTTGTTTGTCTATTTATTTATTTTCATATTTGTTTGTTTGATTTTAAAGTTTGTGTCTTTTCTCCTGACAGTGAGAAAGATCAATATTATTTCTCCCAGTTGTGAGAATCTGGGGAGTCCATAACTTTTTATTGTCTAAAATATGCGTTTTATGATGGTTTGGCAGTGAGTGCTATTTTACCCTCTTTCCCGATGGTGAAAGGACTGGGGAGGATTATACAGGAGAAGATTTATTACTTATTTGTTTAAAGCTATATCTTTTATTTTAATTTTATATTTATTTTAATTTTATTTTTAGTGGATCTTCAGTCTAGTCCAGTTTTGAATATTCTTGTGAGGTTGGGTTTTTATGTTTGTGTTTAATTATATTGGATATAATTAGGGATTATTTGATAATTTTTATATTATAAAGACTGTGTTTTGGTGTCTATTATTTTACTTAAGTAGCGACATGTGCTGGCCTCTAGTCCTCATGGTGAGTGCTACTCATCCTCCTCTCTTCGTGCCCTCCACCCCTTTTATACTCCTCCCCTTCAATTTGATACCTACCAGTGCTGTAGAGTGCTGGGGATTGTTCATGGGAGAGTGAAGGGGGTGGGGTTATGCTAACAGGAGAGGTTGAATGAGCGGGGCCATCGTATCAAGGTTAAGTCCAGAAGGCGCCCTTGGGTGAAATGGAATCCAGACAGGGGTTTACCATGTCTGGTATCCATACCCAAGGGCACTACTGATTTCAGTAGGCAGATAGGCCTGACAACCTCCGAGGTTTGTCCAACTCGAGCGGTGTTATGCAATGCCAGGTCTGTTAGGAATAAGACCGCCATTATTGCCGATCTTGTTGGCTTGGCCGACCTGGCTTGCATCACTGAGAACTGGCTGGATGAAAATTCAGGCCCTATAGTGGAGGCCATGACTCCGGCCGGGTACTCGGTGATAATCCACCTGAGATTGGACCGCAGGGGAGGGGGGGTTGCAGTCTGTTTTAAGACTGAATTGGGCCTCACGAATGTAGTAGTAGGTGAGGCTGAGTCCTTCGAGTGCACAGTCGTAGCAGGTGCAGGTGTTGAATAGTTCTAATCTACCGTCCACCGGAGATGGGAAGCGCTTCTTACAGGAAGTAGCAGACTTCCTCGTTGACATGTCATTTAGTCGCCCAGATTGATGGTTCTGGGTGACTTCAACACCTAGTTGACAATGAACTCTCACAATTTGGTAATCACTTCCTCCAATTAATGTCTTCTTTGGGCCTTACACAGGTAGTTTCCACTGCTATGCATAAATCTGGACACTCTTGGACTTAGTCTTCCTTCTAGGGATTGATGCATCCGATGTGGGGGTGGAACCAGTCACCTGGTCTGACTACTGCACCATGAGGTTCAATTTTTGCACCCCCCTTAGAAGGCCTTCCCCTGTGGAGATGGTCAGGTACTGCCCATTACGGAATGTTACTTCACAAGGCCTAGCGGCGGTCCTTGACCTATCATCACCCGCGTTGGTGAGCGGTAATCCAGAGGCACTGGTGTTGGCCTACAATGAGGCTGTTACGATTGCCCTGGATCTTATTGCTCCTGTTCATGAGTGCCCCTTATCCCTTCACCCCAGGTCCCCTTGGTTTGATGGGACACTGAGGGAGATGCGGAGACAGGGGTGAAGGTTAAAGCGTTGTTGGCGCAAGTCCGTCCTTGAAGCCGACCGCTTTAGATTGATAGAACATTACTCTATCTATCAATCTGCAATCACCCATAAGAAGGCAGAATTCCTGTCCAGGAAGATTGCAGTTGCTCAGAATCGACCAGGCTCAGCTGTTTCGAACTGTAGACAGACTGTGCAACCCAGCCTGTCTACAAGTTCGAAAAGCCTTTTTGCAAGCAGAGTGCGAGGAGCTCACTCATTACTTTGCAACTAAAGTGGCAGACATCAGGGCGGACTTGTGTCCGGCAACCTCTAAGGGAGGTGATGTAGGACAGTGCGAGATCACAGTGCCTCAATTCTCTTGGAGTTCCTTTTGTCGACCTGAGTTCGTGGATATTATGAGGATCATCCATAGTGTGCGTCCCACAAGCTGTGGTTTGGACCCTGGACCGACTTCACTAATTTTGGGCTGTTCTGATATCATTGGTCCAGTCCTGGTGCAAGTAGTCTGGTGCTCCATGGAGTCAGGTGAGTTTCCTAGCTCCCTGAAAGAGGCGGTGGTGACTCCTCTCTTGAAGAAAGCTTCCTTGGATCCAGACTGTTTCTCAAACTACAGAACTATCTCTAACCTTCCCTTTATTGGGAAGGTTATTGAGAAGGTTGTGACTGCCCAATTGGACAACCATTTAACCATCCACAGTATCTACGAATCCTTCCAATCTGGTTTCCGTAAAAGACATAGCACTGAGACTGCGCTGGTTTGGGTGCTTAATGATCTTCTGAGGGCGAGGGATCAGAAGAGATATTCCATTCTGGTTCTCCTTGATCTCTCGTCAGCTTTTGACACTGTGGATCACATGGTGGTGTTAGCACACCTGAGGCAAATTTGTGGAATGTCGGGAACCGTTCTTCAATGGTTCACTTCATACCTCACTGGGAGATCACAAAGAGTTGTGTTGGGGATTTTTTCCTCTGGCCCAATTTCTTTGTTGTGTGGAGTGCCTCAAGGTTCTGTGCTGTCACCCATGTTATTTGCAGTGTATATGCTGCCCCTTGGAGACATAAGATGGTATGGACTGAGGTTTCACTGCTATGCAGATGATACCCAGCTATACCTGTCTTTTGCACCCAACCAGGATGGAGCTCTCTTGGTGTTTAACAACTGTCTGGGGGAAATCCAAGATTGGATGGATTCTAGTTGGCTAAAGTTGAACTCGGAGAAGACAGAGGTTTTGGTGGTGGACCCGGGTGGTCAGATTGAGAGGTTGCATATTGGCGCGCCTTCTGGAATTTTTCTTGGCAGCGTGTCACTTCCGACCTCCAAACAGGTGTGTAGCCTTGGGATTGTCCTAGACGACAGGCTGACTCTTCAATCTCAAGTGTTGGCCATTCGTCAGGACTTTCTTTTTACCATTTTAGGAATATTGCCAGGGTTAAGCACCTTGTTCTGTCTGACTCTTTGCCAACGTTGGTCCATGCCTTTGTGTCCTTGTGCTTAGACTACAGCAACGCCCTTTACTTTGGGCTTTCTGGGGTAGAAATCCGTCACCTACAGCTGGTGCAGAACGCTGCAGCCCGGGTTTTGACTGGGACAAGTAGGTCCTGTCATATTACCCCGGTGCTGCGCAAACTGCACTGGCTTCCTATATGGTGGCAGATCACCTTTAAAGTCATTTTGTTGACTTTTAAAGCCCTTCACGATCAGGGTCCGTCCTATCTGAAAGACCTTCTGGTGCCTTATTGCCCTGGCCGATCTGCTGCCGGGTCGACATGGGTGTTAGAGATTTCAAGAGTGAGTCTAAATCTTCAGGCAGCAGAGCATTCTCTCACGCTGCACCCACTCTTTGAATTCTCTACCACGCCGGTTACAGGAGTGCACCTCCATGGAGATATTTAAGAAAGATTTGAAATCACATTTATGGAAAATGGTCTTCTTGGATAACTAAGCTAATTTTAGTATGATTGTAATTTTATTATAATTTATTATGTTATGGTATATTTTTATACATGTTTTGAAGATTTGTATTTGAAATGTGAATTTATGATTTTAAAATGTTCAGCGCCTTGACACACTGAAAGGCGCTATATAAATAAAATTATTATTCCTGGCAGCGGAAGAGCCACATTTCCCCTTCTGCTCATCGACTGACGCACGCTGTACCATGCACAGGCTCCATTCAGAGCAGCAGGAGAAGTCAGTTGGAGCAATCGTGCTCCACCAGAGGGGGTCCCGCTATGAACCAGGTCGTTGATGGCATTTTCACACAGCAAGACCCACCTCGAGGTGAGTTGGGGGGGCAATGCTTCTAGTATGTCGACAAGCAAAGCCCCTGGCTCCAAACTTCACTACTGGCCTTCGCTTGTCGATGGCTTTTCAAGCCCCTAGCTCCAAGTGTCAGTGTCAGTGTCATCAGGAGGGACAGTAAAAGGGGCTATCATGGGTCTGTCAGTAAGGGCTGGCACAGTAGGTTTAAATTCCTTGCCCAAGGGACACCACAAGCATCAATATGTTCTCCGCTAAAATGGACAAGCCCTCTGGGGGCAGAAAGTGCCACAAATGCAGATCCCCCGCTGGCCACCTTTGTGAGCTCACTCTGCTTAAAGTGAAAGTACCATGGCCCCAAGGTTGGAGGAGGCCACGGATGTATCCATTTCAGAGCTGCAGGAGCAACAAATCCTGGTGATCGGATCTGAACAGGCCTCCACCTCAGATGGGTGGCATTCCTCATCAAAAAGCTAAACAGGGCTTTCACCCACATCCTGTCTCCCTGCCTGATGTCATTGCTCTGACAGAGACCCCGCGAACAACCAACTCTGTAGTCTCCATCACCAGATACAACCTTCATAGACAGGACCGCTCCGGGGGAAAAAAAGGTGGTGGCTGCATAATATACTCCCAGAACCACCTGCAGTGCCACAGAATTCTACTGGTTACTGTCAACAATGACTGCGGATGCCTAGCAATAAAAATCCCACTAGGCAAGGGGCAGAGGCAGGAGGCAGTATAGTGTAGTGGGCTAAGGCTCTGAGCTGCAGATCTGGATACCTGGGTTTAAATCTCACAACTGCCTAGGTGCATACTGTGTGATTCTGAGCAAGTCACTTAACTTCCTTGTGCTCCCAGGTCGCATCTGGAAACAAGCTTCAGCTTAGAGTGCTACTCCTAGTTAAACAATGTTCCCCAAAAAGGCCTGATGGTTATGGCAGTCTACATCCCACCAGGGCAGCAGCAAGCTGGGCTAGAAGCCTTTGCTAATCTTTACACCCAGGCTAGCCAACACATGGAGACTATTGTACTAGGGGATTTTAACTCCAACTGGCTTGCCAGCTCCAGTGCCACACACAGAGATCTTGTATCCGGACTCTACCTAATGCAGGCTGTCAAGAGCTACATCAGAACAAACTACCGCACTGGTACAAGCACTCTGACTGGGTACTAACAACCCACCCAGAAAGACTAACTCATGTCAAGGTACTCTGATACTCTGAGTGACCACTCACCTATCCAATGTGAGTGGTCAACAAAACGGGCCAACCCTCCACCCAAATTGGTGAGGAACAGAGTTATTAAAAAATAGTGCTATGACCGACTTCAGGAATCGCCTTTCAGGCATCAACTGGAACTTCCTTGACTTGTGCCCTTCTGTTGACACTGCCCTCCAACTCTTCCTCACTCATTTCAACGCAGCTGCGAACAAGTTCACCCCATACCGTAAGAAGATAATAAAAGGTCGTAGTATGGGCTGGGTCACCCCTGAGCTTCTCTGTATGATGCAGCAACTGGATCTCCTTTGGCACCAGGCCAGGGCAACAGGGATAACTTCGGATATCCAAAACTACAAAGCATCCAGAAACAGGTGCACCTGGGCAATAGACAGGCCAAGGCATCATTTCACAAGAACCAGCAATCTCACTGCTGCAGCAGAGCCGGACTAAGGCATAGACAACATAGGCACAGACCTAGGGCCCCTGTCTGCCAGGGGGCCCCCAGCAACCCCCAACATATATTTACTAAATATCCTTTTCTTTCTGCCTGAGCTGCATTTGTTAATGTAAATGACTCAACCACTGAGTAATCTGAGCCAGGCAGGGGCTGAACTATGACATGACTCTCACTTCCCTGATTAGGTGTTAAGTGCCGATGATAGCTTCAGGGGGCCCCAGCCAGGCTGACCTTTAAGGTGTGAATAAGCCCATTTCCTTGGTCTCCAAACCCCATTTAGAATCCCCACTTAGAATCAAGTCTTACTCTTAAATATAAAAGATTGATAGTGCAATTGAATGTGTATGCTTTATATTTAATTTCACTCCTACAATTATGAAATCCACAATGTTTCAATGGTGCAATTAAAATCACACTTTTTTTTTTTTTTAATTCCCTCATCTCACTCATATTGAAGTTCCAACCTTGATATAGCTTTGTTTTCTGGGTGAAGTTATTGCCATGTATTGATCATGGCTTACTTATCAATAACAGACATGCTTGATCCTGGGAATGATTTCTCCCAGCAATCACTCGCTTTGCAATATAATCTCTAAAGTTCATGGGCAGGATTTGCAAACGCTTAAGAATGACAAAAGATGCTTGTGTCAAACATGTCTGATGCAACAGGCACCTTGTGGCAAGGGATGCAGCCAGAATGATTTTGAAAAGCAGCCTGCATCAAATGCAGGCTTGCACCACAAAAGTGGCTGTGGCATGATGCTAGGGGGCTTGTGGTTGACGCAGGCTGCCATATCCCCCAGTGTTTCATTTTAAAACCCTACCCCAAGGACAAAGGTCTAATGGTCTAACAGCACTTGGATATCTTCTGGGAGGGTTGGCAACCAGACGCAACTCTCCGCCTCCCAAAAAAACCCGACCTGCTGGTAACCTAACTGGTTACAAATGACCCTGGTGATTTAGTGGTCCTCCCCAACCTGATATGCTACAATTGAAATTTATTACTACAAAACAGTTGGTCCCTGGTGCTCTAGTGCCCCTTCCCCAATCTCCAATATGCCAATAATGTACAACATTGTAAAACAGTCATTCCCCGTTGATTTATCCCCCCCACTAAGCTCAGTATGCCAGTAATGCAAAATATTAGTGGTACACAGTCATTCCCTGGTGATGGATCCCCACCCCAGCCCGATATGCTTAAATATGGCACAGATAACATCCCGTCCTGATGGTCTAGTGGCCCTCCACCCCAGCAGGTTGTTCTCACCATCCCAGTTCTCCCCATCCCAAACCCTAATTGGGTGCCCGCCACAACCCTCCTCACACCACCACGGCTGGATGCCAAATGAACTGTCAGAGTGTGTACTGTGTATAGTACGTGCTCTGACAATTCATTTGGTGTCCGGCCATGGTGGTGTGAGGAGGGTTGTGGTGGGTGCCTGATCGTGATTCGGGATGGGGAGGAGCGGGCTGGTGGGGGCTACTAGACCACCAGGATGGGATGTTATTGGCTGTGTCATATTTGAGCATATTGGGCTGGGAGCAGGACCCATCACCAGGGAATGACTGTGTACCACTAATATTTTGCATTACTGGCATACTGAGACTGGGGGGGGGATTGATCACCGGGGAATGACTGTTCTACAGTGTGGTACATTATTGGCATATTGGGGATTGGGGGACACGGGATCACCAGGGACTAACTGTTTTGCAGTAATAATTTCAATTATGGCATATCGAGGTGGGGGAGACCACTAGATTGCCAGGGTATTTGTAACCAGTTGGGTTACTGGTAGAATGGGGGTTCAGGGGTGCCCTAGCCTTGCTTCTTTCCAAGGGCGCAGCTGCCACCCCGTCCCACAGCTGTTGCGGCACACCTCATGGGTGTGCCATCTGTTCGGCCCACTTCCACTGTTGCCGCAAGCTGTGGGATTTAGGTGCCAGGACCCTGTCAGATGGAAAATCGGGCACAGGGTCCCAGATGCACCAGCACTCTACGCAAGCTGACATTGTTGCAGCTTGCGTCCGAGCTTTGAAAATCCTGACCCATGACTACTAGCAAACCACTAACTTAACTCCTACACCACCCAGCACCTAGTCTCTTTCAGAGATGGGTCCCTTCCCTATCTAGTGAAACTCCCACATCCTGGTTCTTACTTGACTTGACAAAATAACACCCAGACAAACACACGTGTGTCTGTGTTTGGTGGGGGTGGATTTGGAGAAATGAAAATCATGCTATTTCACACCCATGATAGTATTTTTACCAGCCTAACTAGTAATTATTTTCTCTAAATGATCAAAACTCAGACTATTGTTTTTTCATACTGATATTGTAGTTTCATTACTTTTTGAAGTGTTTTAGTTAGGTTATTTATGATTTATGCCACTTTTCAGGGACAGTAAGAACATTTTTTTCAAGTTTGTCACCGATTTCAATGATCAAGAGGTGTGGTCATGGCGAAGGGGCATGGTTGCGGTGAGGGTCGCCCCCAGATTTCTTTTTGGCCTAGGGCCCCGGGTTGCCTTAATCTGGCCTTGTGCTGGAGTAGCAGGAAGAAGTTCTGGGATTCTATTAAATACCTCCTCGGGTCTGATAACAGGACCCCCCCAACCATGCTCCGCCACTATAATGAAATTAGACTTGATGATGCTGGCATGGCCAATATCTTTAAGGCTTTCTTTGACTACAGCACAGTCCTGCCTCCCAGGCCTACCACACACCCTGATGGAATCCCAGCCTCCAGCCAATTGCCCTCCTCTACCACTAAGTCCAGCCCAAGCTTTTACTTTAGACAGGTGACCATAAAGTAAACAAGAAAATACCTTGCTAGTGTCCTGGGAAAAACAAGGATGGGGGTGATGGAATCGATATGAAATTGATTTCCATTGCCTTACAAGAGGTTGTCTTTCCCATCACCAAGCTATTTAACCTGTCTTTCTGCCTGTCCGCTTTTCCCTGTACCTGGAAGTCTGCTCTGGTCACCCCTGTGCACAAAGGAGGCGACTCGGCACTAGTATCCAACTACCGACCTATCTCAGTTCTGTCTCCACTCTCCAAAGCACTGGAGAGAATCATAGCTGACCAACTCACTGGCCACATGCATGAATATAAACTCCCCTGCCTCCAACAGCATTGCTTCCACAAGATGCATAGCACTAATACTGCCCAAATTTCCTTCACAGACTACGTGCATGAGGCACTTGACCAGGGCCAACTCGTCGGACCAATCATCATAGACCTAACCAAGGCTTTCGACCTTGTGAATCAGCTGTTGCTCCACAGACTAAGCTGCCTTGGACTATCCCCCAACATGATCAGTTGGTTCTCCAGCTACCTGTCTGGGTGCTCTCAGCAGGTGAAAATCAACCGTCCTCTCCAAACCAGTGAAGTCACAGTGGGGGCCCACGCCTGTTCAGCCCCTTTGAACAACCTTCCAGAAGTGTGCCCCTCCTCCAAGGTACTGCTCTATGCAGATGACATGGTGGTGTTCTCTCAAGGCTTTTGCCAAGATGCACTCACTAAGGTCATGCAGTACAACTTTGACCTCCTACAGGATTGGCTCAAAGATAGCCTGCTAGTGCTCAACAGCAAAAAAAAGTCAATGCTCTTTGCCAGAAGCCAAAAGAGGAGGTATACCACTCCCTTCTCAATTTTGTGCACCTGCTCCACCCTTCAGCAGGTGCCCTCATTCTGGTACCTAGGGATTACAATCAACGAGTCCCTCTCCTTCAATGAACATATATGAAATATTACCATTGCTGCCAATAGGAAGTTGGGGGCACTATATAGGCTTCAGTTCTGCGCCTCACCTGAGGCTAAGGTAATGTGGTATATGGGGTATATGGGGTTGACTCTGAAACCAGCCTGCACAGGGTCCATACTACCCTCAACAAAGCATGCCGCTTTGTTTTAGGGGCAGATCACCTTACACACACATGCAACTTTTATATTGGGACACGATGACTTCCTGTCATGGACTGAATCAAGCTCCACTCCTGCCTTCTATCGAAGAAGGCCCTTCTAGGTCTTGCACCCCCCTCCCTACAAGCCTCATTCCATCCTGTTCTGGCTGAGCACCCCACGAGAAGTGTTGCAAGACACGCCCTAGTAGTACCATTCAGAAGAACTGCCTTGGGGAGGTGAGCTTTTGCAGTAAGGGCTCCCACCTGGCTAAATGAGCTCCCTTAGCCCACAACTAGCCTTACTCACCTTGGCCAGTTCAAATCTGAAATTCAGAAGTTCATCTCCCCTCCAGCACAATGTTACTGTAAAGAACACCCCAGCCATTTCTAGCCCTCCCGGTGTCCCCTAACACAATATGGCTTGCCTGCGATGACCCGTGACTCCTAGGAATCTCCCACTAATCCCCACATACCCACCCCTTGGTCCCTCATTCCCCTATCCCCTCACCCACTTGGCCTTCCTGACCCTCCATACCCCCCACCTCCACTTAGCCACTCTGACCCTTAAACTTTCACACACCATTGTGCTCTCCCCCTCACCCATCTAGCCTGTAGCCTACTTTCCCTTACTGTCTGTACTTGTCAGTGGTCACATTACTTGTTCCATCCAGGAACCTATTTAAGCTCTATAGCTGCATTCTGGGAATTCTCATACTTTGTACATAGCTGGAATCTGCACTTTATTCACCTAATCTGTTATGGGACTATTTTCCTCTGTATTGTGTAATTAAGTGCTTTTGCAATGTATTCTATCTCCCCATCCTTTTATTTGTAATGCTATTTAGCTTTTTTAGTGTTGTGTAACTGACAATGCCTTCTAGCTGCTGCTTTTTTTCTCCATTGTCCATGTACTTGATGGTCCCCCACCCTCTGTTTGAGGATCCTTTTGTAAATGAGCTTTTAGCTCAAAGGCTTTAATTCCGATTTTACAATAAATAAAAAAATAGATATCCTGCACAATTTCCAGATCACAGGACACAGAGGAAAGCCACCAGAGGGCAATCCCCCTTCCCCTCCTCATGACATGACAAGAGGAGAAAGAGGTCCAGATCCTAGATGCCCACAAGGGGAAACACTGACTAGATCGGTCCCCTGACCCATCGGTCCAGTTTCCCCTTCCCAGAAGAGGGGAAACTCCTGGAAAATGACTCCAATTCAGGTGCCTCACCATCCACAAACCTTGACTTGGATGAGCTAGATTTTTTCATCGAACAGGTGACCGAGGAGATTCACCTGGGACCCTCCCCACCAGCTACTAAGCACTCAAAGCCAGCTTTCAGGCTACTGTCTGTCTCCAAACCTTACCAAAACAAATTATCCCAGCAAAGGGTGGGGCCTCCCTGCAGGACCCAGTGGATAGGAAGGTGGATGCACCCCTCAAGAAGGTGTTCCAGTCCACCACAACCCTGCTGAAGGCAACTACAGCCAACCTGTTCTTGGCCCAAGCCGCACTATCATGGGCCAGTGACCTGGCATTCCAGCTTGCTGATGAGCCAGATAAGAACAGACTTGCCCTGCAGCAACTACAACTAATGGGGCTAGCTTCTGCCTACTTGGCTGACTTATCTGAGGAGGTAGTCCGATGTGCAGCAGGAGCCATATTTTACCAGACCTTGGCTCGATGTAACCTGTGGCTGCGGGCATGGCAGGTGGATGCCTCCTCAAAGGTGCTCTTGGTGAATGCCCCCTATGAAGGAGGCCTCTCTTTTGGATCAGCTCTAAAGGAGGTGGTCAAGGAACCCGGAGAAACAGCAAAAGTTGCATGCCACAATTCAGGGGCAGGAACTGGTCCTGGTCATAGGGATCCAGGCAGCATTTTTGGGCCCAAAATTCAAGGGGACAAAATAAAACATTTTCAGGCCGACAAACTTAGTTCTCCTCCCGCAACCAGTGTGGCTTCAGGGGAAAGAAGAGGTGGCTCCCGGGACACCGGAGGCAATACCAAAAAGTCTCAGTGAGGATCCCTGGATCCATCCTCGAGTAGGGGGCAGGCTTTCCAGTTTGTTTGAGGAGTGGATGTTAGATATAGTACGCGTGAGTTACTTTGAGTTCAAATAAAAGGCCCCACTATCCCATGTGTTGCCCTCCCCATATCCAACAATCAGGAAAAGAAAGTGGCGACATAAGTGATCAGACCTTATCCAGGCATGAGTGATCAAAGAAGTTCCCATCTCAGAATGGCACTGGGGCATTTTCTCTATTTTTCATAGTTCCAAAATGTTCAGGAGAATTCAGGCCCGTATTAGTCCTAAAATTTCTGACTGGCTTTGTTCACAACACATTAAAGATGAAAACCCTTTCATCCATCATCAGAGAATTCCATCAGGGGAATTTTGGCCTCAATAGATTTTGCAGGATGTCTATCTGCACATCCCCATCCAAAGGGCTCACAGACAATTCCTCAGATTCAAGGTGGGGAAACGTCATTTCCAATTCACTCTACCATCGCAGACCCTGAATCATCTAGGTGTGGACTTCAAAACACTAAGAACAAGGTTTTCCCCACAATCAAAGTTCAGGGACCTCAGGGCCTTTATCAGCAAATTCCAATTGGCACAATTACTGCCAGTTCACACCTTCATGCAGCTCATAGGGATGATGGTCTCCCTGGCAGACTCATTCCCTAGGCACTGATTCACTTGCATCCTCTCCAGTTGAACCTTCTCCAACAATGGTCCCAGTCAAGGGACAATCTGGGCCAGTGGATACAAATCTCTCACCAGGTGAAAGCATCTCATTCATTGGTGGACTTGGCGAACCTACATCATATAGGGGCTCAAACTGGAGCATCCTTACCAGATGAGAATCACTACCAATACCGGTCTTCAGGGCTGGGTAGCTCACATGGATCAGCTCTTGACACAGGGCAAATGGTCACTGGCAGAAACGCGTTACAAGCAGCATCAACATTCTGGAGTTGCGTGTAGTCCCCCAGCACTTCAATGGTTCCAAGTACAGCTGTCCAACCAGGATGTGCTCATCCTCAGACAATCTAACAATGGCCTACATCAATCGCCAGGAGGCACCCAAGAACTCTGTTACAAGAAACCCTGTTGCTCTTCCAGTGGGCAGAGCACCACCTGAAAGTCTAATGGCCGTACATCCCAAGTCAGAACATCATGGCAGGTTGGTTAAGTAGAAAGGACATTCTTCCAGGAGAATGAGAACAGAAGGATAGTGCTTACTACATGGTGGGGCCTTCCACAGGTAGATCTTTTCACCTGCCAACAAAATACAAAGTTCAGCAGTTCTGCTCCCTAACCAGGGACAAGCGGGCACAGCACAGCATAGGAGCAGATGTTTGTTTTCCTGGGGAGGGCTCAACTAATGGCCAGGGGTCTGGGGCTGCCAAGACCCCCAGAAACCCTGGGTTTTGGTGTTCTGTGGTGCATTTTGAGGGTTATACTTAACAGATTGCACAGTATAAATATAAGTATGATAGAAAAGTTCAGTTCATTCCAACTACCCCACACCGGGTAGAATGTTCTGCTTTTAACCCCGCAGCTTCCACTCATCCAAAATGCATGATGGGATATGTACTGTGCATTCCAACTACCACAGACCAGATATCTTCCTCTTTTTAACCCCAAATTTCCCATGCAATTACGGTGCATGAAGAGATGCATTGTGTGTACCAAAAGCCTTACACCAGTCAAAACATTCCCTTTTTCAGCTGGCATGGTGGCACTGGATGCCACACTTTGCACCACGCCAGTGACCCATGTTCGGGAACAAGCATTGGCTACTGGAGGTCAGCAAGGGAGGAAAAGGCTTGAGCATCCCAGGGACTGACCCCCTTCTCCAAAGAAGGGGGGATACCAGTGGTCATTGTATGACTGGCCCCTAGCAGAGGCTGGCAGGCAGCACACAAACGCTGTTGATGTGGGCGGAGATGGGCAGATACCTGGAGGAATGTGCATGGGAGCATTCACACTACAGATGCTGCAGTCATTGCACACTCCATCTCCAAAGGGGGAGAAAAAGGTTGCTGTGGCGGTTGACAGAGGGTGCCTCACAGGTCCGCTCCCAGCTAGCCACGGCACTGGCCACACTAGATCCAGCTTGAGGAGCCCTGCCAGCCCCACCAGGGGGAAAACCCTGGGGGTAATGGTCAGCACTACTGGTGGACACTGGGGGACAGGACAGGGGGCTCCCTCCAGATGTAGGGCCACAGCAACAGGAGCACAAAATGACAGCAGAAAAAAAAATTCCCTTTTTATATTCTGAAGTTCCCATTACCCATAATGCATGATGTGATGTGTACAGTACATCCCAAATGTCCCCACACCAAATGGTACTTTCCACTTTTTAATTCCAAAGTACTCATTTACCTTGCCCACAATAAAACACAGAAACATGCAATTTGCTGGCAGATAAGGACCACTTGTCCCACCCAGTCTGCCCATTTTTCCCTGCCTTTAGTATCACCACAGATCCGACTTGATCTCTGGCCCATTCACCTCCCACCCTTTCCTTTTCCCTCACATTCCCTTATGCCTATCCCATGCATTCTTATATCCCACCATTTTTCACCCCACTACCTCTGCTGGAAGATCTGTTCCAGGAAGCCACCACTCTTTTTCTGTGAAAAGATACTTCCTCAAATCTCTCCTGAACCTACCCCCCCCACCTTAGTGTTGCGCTTTATCATTTAGTTCTAGAAGTGTGAAGTATGGAACCTCAGAACCCAACTTGCTTCTTGAGCCCTTACCTGGTAAAACACACACACACACACACACACACACACACACACACACACACACACACACACAATACACTAGAGGAACAGAAGTGGCCAAGCCAGCCCAAGTCAGCTGGACTGGGTTGGGAATGCCTCTGCCCCGGAATCTGATCCATGTGTGTCTGGCTAGTGCTCAACATGTATTACAAATAATGTTGCTATTTGGTGCCCAGGTGTCCACTGAATCAAATTTTTAGAGGCTAAGTTTCAGAGATAGTGGCCATTTCTATAATTGTAGAATAAAAGTACCCAAAACATAGTGAGATCATGGCCACTTAACCCTTGCAGAGTTGCGAGAATGATATATCTGTCCAGAACTCTGTCTAATTCTGTTGGCATTCTAAGGGTTAAAGCAGTTGTACATGTTATAGTGAAAATTTTACCTATACATTTTTATTCCATTTTAGATTGCCTCTTATCTTCTGTCTTGTATGACACCCCTCCTTCCCCATTTTGTCTGCTTCAGCACTTTAATATTTGAAATAATAAAAAGAGGGCACCTTTTAATATGGCTTTATACACCTACTGTTAATAAAGGTTAGGGAGCACAGCTTAGTCACAACAGAAGTGATGTTAAATAATGAGTGTTCAAAAACAACAGAATACTGAATAACTATCTGGTCTGAGCCATATTTGTCAGTGGCTCAGCAGGTAGCATACACTCCCTCTGAGGCCAGGACATCAGAAAGCTGTGGGTTCTATCCCACACCAGGCACTTAGGTTAAATCTCAATACTGATACTGTAGTGCAGCATGAGGGGGTGCTGCACTCTTGAGGTGCCGTCTTCTTCGAATGAGACGTTAAACAGAGGTCCCATCTACCTGTTCTGGTGGTAGTTTATGTGGATACTAAAGATCCCATGGCACTTTTCAAAAGAGTAGGAGTTTCTATTAGAATAGAAAACATATGAAACACAAGTGCTAATTAAATCCAACAAAAACATAACAGGGGAAAAAAGATTGATAAGCTTAATACATAATCAGAAAAAAGCAAATCAATTATTTAAACTTAACTCTGTGAAAACCTTTCCACCAATGAGTAATAGCATCAGAGGTAAATTGCATATCCTTCAAATACATCTTCATTAGTTCCTGGACTACTATTTGACAATAGCCTTCATAAGACATTTTATTTTGATAGATTATCCATTGACATCTTGCCTGCTAGAGGTAAAATCTAAGACAACTTAAGAAAATAGTAAGGGTTTCTTGATGGTAATGTGCCAGTTCTGAGGGATAGATGCCTAAAACCAAAATATCATAAGTGAGATAATGTAACCAGGACAATTTCCATTTATGTCCTAAAAAACCCATAAAGATCTTGCATATAAACAATCTAGCAAAAAATGCTTCATTGTTTCTTCCACATTAATGCATTCAAGGTATGGACAGTTTCGCTCAATTTTAGCTTTATATTTGGCGTTGCCTCTTACATTTAGTCTGCCATACATTAATAACCACTGGGTTTCCCACATATGGTGGGGGGGGTCTCTTATTATTTAGTTGAGCTAATACAAAAGTATTCTTAACAGTAAGGCAGTTTTTAAAACTAGGTTCAGTAGGGTATAATTGGGTGATAAGCACTTTATATAATGTAGTGCCATATTCTTTCGTATCCATTCTTTAGTAATTTGCCATTTGTAAAGTTTTTGAACTGTAGATTTAAAATAGAGGAATGTGAACATGTATATTCAATTTAGGAGCCATATTGTGCCAACCTGAGAAAAGCTACCCAACACTTTAGTGACCCATGTTCGACCACCACTCCCTTTATCAGTCAGCCTGCTTTTAATCATCTGAGAAAGAACACAATAGGGTCTATCATACCCAAACCCCTTTATTTTTTTTACGTATGTATAGCATCTTTAATTGGGTTCAACCTGTTTCCCATAACATCTGAAATTTCAGAAAAAGTGCTGCATGTATTTGTCTCAAAATAAATGGGTAATGGAAAAATCATTGTTATATACTGCAAACAGAGGATGATAAATTGTTTTAGTATCAAAATCCATTTATGTTGGATAATTTCCCTTGTTTCCATCTTGCAATCTTCCCTTCTATTTTCTTAAAAGCCATATCCCAGTTTTCAGTGGGTAAATGTTGTGATCCAAAGAGAACACATAGAATAGCAAGAGGTGTATTTGATATATAAATTCCACTGCGATGAAACTCAGACTGATTTCCAGATCCAATAATCAAATCCTTAGTTTTAGCTATATTCAGTTTAGCATTGGAAATTGCTGCAAAACAATCAAATTCAGATAAAAAAGTAGTCCATTGTTTAGTATCTATAAGAAAAAACATACATCATCAGCATAGGCTTGTAAAAGCAAATGTTGACCTAAGACAGTTTAAAAATTCCTGTCCATCTAGGAACCTCTGTTAGTGTAAAAGGGGGTCTAAAGAAAATACATACAGCAAAGGACTCAGAGGGCATCCTTGTCTGACTCCAGTCTGCAAAGTGAATCCTCGTGCTGTAATCCCTTTTATTAGTAGATAAACTTTTGTATTATATTAGTCTAAGAGATACAAATGGGATTGGAATACCATACCTTCTTAATACATGAAATAAATAAGGAAGATGAACTCTGTCAAAGGCTTTTCTAAATCAGCTCCTATAACATAGCCTGTAACACCTTCAAGTGTTAGATGTTCAATTACATCCCTTATTACCATAAGAGCTGTTTGAATTCTTCTATCTGGGAGACCACAATATTGATATGGAGAAATTACTTGCATTGTATGCAATTTGAGTTGATTAATCAATGTTTCAAATATTTTGCAATCGGTATTTAAAAGCGTTATGGGTCTCCAGTTTCTATTGTCATGCTTATCCCCTGATTTAAACAAGTAAATCATTAAACCCCCAGTAAAATAAACGTGTGATTCGAATCAATAAAATATTGAAAAACTTGTAAACAAATCACTAATAATTCAGAAAGTTTTGTAAAATTTATTAGGAAGCCCATCCAAGCCAGGAGAAGTATCATTTTTAAGCTGATGGATAGCTGATTCTATCGCTAAAACTATGATTGAGGCTTGCAAATTTAAGAGTGTCTAAAGGGAATTACAGAAAGGTCAAAGAAGTTAAATAATTTTCAATATCTGACTGTAAAATGGGAGCCTTTGGGGCCAGAGAACTAATGATTTTCTACTAAAGATTCAATATCAGCAACTGAGTTCACCACTTTCCCCGTTTCATCTTTTAAGAATTCAGTATACATTGACTCTTTAATCTTTTTGCAGGCTTCAAAGGGATCTCCAAGTGATTTTTTTGTGCTATTTGATAACATTGCCTGTATAGTATATGCTCGGTCATATTGGTATTTTTTCACTTTTTTTATATTATCCTGTAATGTATAATCAATATGAGATGTATAAGATAAAGAATAACGTTTTTGTAATTGATTTCTGAGTTTAAGATACTTATGAAATTTGGTATTTCTTGTTTTGCCAAATTTTTTGAACCAAATACTGAGATCATTTTTAGTATCCATCCACCACTCCCCTAAGTCAGTGTATAAAAAAAAAACACTGAAAGCTGTGCTCTTATAATAGTTGAAATTGTATTCTTAACCAAATTATCTGAGTATTGAGGTATTGAGTTTCCATCTATGTTTCTGCCTAAGTATTATTAATTTAACATAAGAGAAATATAAGATCAAGTGATCTGAAAATTCAATGGGTTTTGCTAAAAAAGTGCCTTTTGGTACATCTGAGGAAACAAGTAATCTATAGTTGTTTTATAATTCCCCCAGTGATACGTGAACCTTGGACCCTGTGTCTGATATTTAGAGCAGTTAGTTAAATCAGCCAATTGAATATTTCCCAAGGAGTTGGAATCACAATAAGTTTTTTTTATCTGCAGACTGCTGAGGTGGGAGACTGCAATTAAAGTCACCTCCCCAAAAAATCTTGTAAGAAGATGCTAAATAGGGCTGTATGGCCTCCATGCATGTAACTCTATCTGCCTTAGTTTGAGAGTTATAGATATTTATAAATCTGCAATCAATATTTCCCAACCTCCCATCAAGAATTAGTAGTCTGCCAGGAAAAAGATCAATTAATTTAAACAAAGTAAAGTTATAAGAATTAAAAAGTATTCCCACTCCATCCGCACTATCGGTGCCAAAGGACCAAAAAGAAAGGCCCCATGACCAGTCCCTTTTGAAAGTTGCTAATCGTTCAGAGGAATACATCCATGTTTCCTGTAGGAAATAGACTTGTATATTATCATCATGAATAAACTGAAAAATAGCTTGCCTCTTAATAGTATTTAATAGACTATTCCGTATTCAAAGAGCTCCAAGTTAGTATAGTCAAATCCATTTAAGAAATTATTTTTGTTTTTCTTTTTCCTTTGCAATCTCCAAACCCTAATTACTGAAGGATCCTGAGAAGATTTTTGTGAATTGGAATCCCCCACTTCCATCTCAGTCACCCCAAAAAAGGGCAGCATAAGAGTTATTGGATTCAAAGACCACTGGTTTGGGGGGGGATTTAGGTTTAATATTTCTAGTTGATCTCCTAGCAGTCTGAGGAGATTACAGCGAAGAATCAACATGAATGTCATCCTTAGTATCCTGGTCTTTATAACATACTGGTGTAAGTAATGAAAGGGTGGTAGAATCTGAAGTTACAATCTCTTCTTTTGGCAAAGTCTTCAAAGTTGCTTCCTCTAAAGAGGGAGGCTGAGGAGGGCTTGAAGCTTTTGTCTGAGCATTCTGAGGAGGATTTACCTCTGACTCAGAAGGAGGGGGGGTTAGCTGCCTCCTGTGCTTTTTGAATCGACAAATCTGGGCTGATACATGAGGCCATATTCTTTGCCGCCTATGGGCATTCATTAAACACATGGCCAAAGTCTTCACACAAGTCACACCATGTGTGATTTGCACATTGCACTGTGATGTGTCCTATTTCCCCACAGTTATCACATTGTGGTTTATCACAGATGCTGGAAAGGTGAGTTTTGGAGCCACATCTATAACAGGCCCGGGGCTGTCCCCTGTAAAAACAAACTCCCCTATATCTACCCCATATCAGTCTGTCTCAGTTTAACTTTATATTTCCAAACCCCAGTCCAAAACATCTCAGTATCCAAAATAGGTTCAGGTGCACTTAAAACATCACATTTTTGTGATAACCAATATGTGATATCCTCTACATGGACTCCCTCATTTCTAAACATTACAGTGACGTATTTTATTAAAGGCTTAGTGAGAGGAATAACCAGAAAGGGGGTCCATGTAGGGGAAAATTTCACCTGGCCATACCGCTCCCAAAATGGGTCTAGAGAATGGGCAGTACAAAAGCTAATGTCGAAATTGTCTCTCTCCTAGATATTAATTGAGGCAAAACTTCCTTAGGAGAAAATGTGAAGAGTCCTTTAATAAACATTTCCGACGAATAATGATCTGATCTTTCTTCTAATCCTCCTTATATCGAATCGGACTGCATTCCTTCTAGGAGCAGCTTCCTTTTTGCTCTGGAAAATAGTTCTGTCATTAGAGGCTTTCAAGTAGGGTCTGCAGGCTGTCCTAAGTCAGGAGATGGTGCTTCAGTCAATAAAGGGTCAGGAGTGTCATTAATGGCAGGTTTTAAACCTTCAATACAAGGGAATGCAGTATCTTTCAGATTCATTTCTGTGATAGTCTGTGGATCAGTAACTGGGAGTTTTACAATGTCTTTAACAGTATCTTCCGGTCCCCCGGTCTCCAACGAGGGGAAGATTGTGAAAAGGAGAGTGAAGACTCCCATGTGGGGTCTGGTAACCAAATGCCTTTAGGAGTTTGTTGCCATCCTGCTCCTAAAAGGGCCTTTTTGTGTGTCCAATCAGCTGAGGAGGTAGCTGTGTCTATTACTTCTGTATGATTACCTTCCGGCAGGGCCATGGAAGTAGATTCATTATATAAAGCCTGTAGTTTGTGAAGTATTTTTCCAGTGTCCTACTCAAGTTACTTAAATCCCCCTTTCTGAGCAAATGAAAAGGAAGTCACCCTCTTCTGAGAGTCAGGCGTTTGCTGGTAAAACGTGTGAGGAATTGTAGCTTCTTAGATGTAGCACTAGCGGGATTTTAAAATGAATCCAGCCATTTCAGTAAGCTGGGTTTGAAACGGAGAAGAGACATTGTGAGGAGAAAGTTTTTCGGCCGCTCTCCGCCCCTCTGAACGAACAAGTAACCGCCGTAATTCACCGAAACAGTTTTAGTCCATCCTGGACAACTGAAGGTGTAAGGCACTCGCTTACTAAAGCGATTGAACTGCCAGACGAAATATCCACATTATCCTTTTTAGAAGCATGAGAAACAGGCGGTGAAAAAACAGTTGACTCACCCGGCCCCAGCAGGGCCTTTCAAGATAGTGCGTCCTCTGTGGAATTGACAGTCTGTTCGGGGCGTTTGACAGGGAGTGTGGCTTCCGCATTCTTAGATGAAGCAGGTAAAGAGCTGACTTTGTGGTCTGAAATTACAAGCCACTGAGACGGCTGCTGATTTTCCAGTTGTGAAGGTAAAGACGATTGATGCTCTGCACTAGGTCCTTCAGCATTCTCTCTTAAATCCTCAGTAGATAGAAATATCTTGGGCATATCTTCCTCAGACTCGGTGTCTGAACATAGAAGTTGATCGGCCTCAAGCATAGCTGCAGTGGGAAAGGAGGCCTGCTCTCCCACCTAAGGAACATCATCTTCCTCCAGAGTCACACCGAGTGGCCATCTTGCAGACAGCATGTCCCCCTACTGGCAAGAGTAGGGGAATTTCCCTGGTGCCCTTGCCAAATTTCCTCCCATTCACTAAAAAATACCACCAACAGCTTAATCTGGTTCAAGATCAGTTGACATTCATCTGTATCCCCCTCCCCCCAGGTCATGCCTGAAAATAGGCAGAATTTGTCTAGTGCACTTACCTGGTCAACAAAAACTAAATATTAAAAGGAGTGCCCCTTTTATTATTTCAAATGTGAAAAAAAAAATTGTTAAAATGCACCGCAGCTTTAATCATATTTATTAGCCACACTGTTGTTTCTTTGTTGAATTTTCCATTGGCCTTCCGAATGCTGGATATTTCATACCCTTCTGGAACTTCTACCAGGAACAGCTGCTGGTCCCTACTCGGTGATTTCAAGCATTAATGAAATGTGACTAAAGCTGTAGTGTTTTATGTCTCCCTTGGTTTTGTGTGGTACCATATACAGTAGCTGCTAAAAGCTCAGACATTCCCACAACTCATCCCTTTCCAGTCTTCATTTTTTTATTAATACTTGACATGCCTGCTCTGCAAGAAGGGGACACAGTAGGGTTAGTATTTTCTATAGTGTCCGATGTCGCTGTAGCAGTGCTTACATGACTCTTTTGGCAGAATGTTTCTTTCAAGTGCCTACAAACTAGTTTTGTACAAAATTAAAATCCCGACTCACAATCTGGCTCTTCCACTGTCAGTGGAATTGCAGGATTCCATCCCCCACCACATTTTTTTTTTGTATGCTTATTTATCCTCCTGTGGCCGCCTCTCTACACCCCAGCTGTTCTTCTCGCATCCCGTCAGCTGGGATCTGGCCGTCATCCGCCTTGCCCGGGACTGTTGGCACCCCATAGCCCCTGGGCGGGCTTACCCCTCGCAGCGTGGGTGGCAGGGAGCCCCTAACCCCTACCCAGACGGATCCAGCTTTGGGTGCCAGCGTCCCAACGAACACTCACAGATGGCCACTGCACGTAGGAGGCATCACTTTTCCCTGTTCCAGGATTCCCTGAGTCAGTGGACGGCAATGACGCCAGCGGTCAGGAGCGCATGCGTCTGCACATGCAAGTCCAGGCGTCTGCCTCAGACTCCTCTCCCCTAAGTATGGCGTGCACCTCCACCTCCCAGCCTCTGCCAGGGGGCAGTCGGGCACTGACCATCGTGGATCCCCCTCCCTGGACAGAGAGAGAGCAGTACTTTGGATGCTCAATTCCTCTCCTCCCCTAACGGCCCCCGGTGAACCAAGCTCGCTCCCAAACCCTGGTCGCCGGCGTGGTGCGAGGTGCTGCGACCAGCACCTCTGCCCTCAGCGCCACCGGGCCCCACCACCACATTTCTATGGGATAGAATTCACATTAAGCTGGTGAAAATGAGTGGAACTGAACATTCTGCTTGTAAGCATGGGTGAAGTTACAAATTCTGCCTACCAAATTACACCAGATTTTCACGTCAGTAGAGTTTCAGGGTCTTGGTGGAAAAAGATTTATGACAGGAAATTTTAATTTTCACACAACTAACAGAGAACAGGACAGCTAGAAACCTTGTTCAAAAGCTGATTACACATTTAGGTTGCAACATTTCCACATAATACTTTGAGACTGGGGGCAGGGAGTGCAGTCAAAAAGTCACAAATCACCCCAGAATGGAACATCTTAGTTTCATCCTTTGTGAATAAGAAATTTGGTGCATTCAGTTTCCTACTTTAGGTGATTATGAACAGTTCCAATGGGAAATGCCACAAGTAGCAAGGTAAGAAGATGCAAATTGAGGGCTGCCAGCACTAAACACAAGCATGTCCAGGAACTTGCACTCTATAGGCAAAACTTATGGAACAAACAATGAGATTCAAATAAATTTCAATATTTATTGCCCCTTACCTTTCTCTCCATGGCTTGGGGGGGTGGAGGCGGAGCCCCAGGGAGGCTGCTGATGCTCTGTCTGGCTTGGTTGGGCATACGACGGTGCGACTGCTGTGCTGCTGTCTTCCCTTCTGTCTCAAGTCCCTATGACCAGGCAGGGTGCTGCCATTGTGAATTGATGTGGCGGGTGATGGTCCCTTTTGCTGCTGCAGTGGGGAGGGCTCAGGGAGAGTGAAGGATGGAGGGAGGCAGCAAGGCAAAGGGAAGTAGCCCAGACAGGAGCATCTGAAGGCAAGCAATTGCGCGGTAGGGCCAGGGTGGCTGAGGGGCACAAAATGGTGGCTCTTATCCATCTCGGGGAGACAAACTGGCACCAAACATGTGCCACACTGCGCATGACATGATAGAAGTCGAGAGGGAGAACACTCCCCCACCACCCACCTTCTGCCCTAACATACCAATGGCATGCCAGCCACCCTACCTGAGCCCACCAATCCCTAACTTTCTTTTAAAGAAGAAAACACGAAAAGATACTGCCGGTTGCCAGCACTGAGTGGGCCGCTAAGGTCAACCCCCTCACCACCACCACCAGCAAGGGGGCTGTCACTGAGCCAGCACCTGACTAACTGTAGATTGCAGACACACACAGGATGGCAGTAATAAATAAAAAAATAAAAAAAGCCCAGGGCAGCCGGGGGGCATTGCCCTCACTTGAACCTCCCAGTGGGGGGCTTCAGCTCCCCTGTAGTTGGCACCTATGAGCACAGGATGCCTTCTCCATAAACTGAGGTCAGTACAATCTGTACACCTTTTCCCCCAATACCACTAATCTCCAGGATCTTGCTCAGATCGCTCTAGATCAGGCAGAGCTAATTCTAATCTGTCCATGCTGGCCCCACCAGCCATGGTTCCCTTGACTGGTTCAAATGTTGCTACAACTTCCTCTGATTTTTCAGGCCAGCCCAGACCTGCTGCATCAGGGCCTGGTACTGCACCCCAATCTGCACAATCTGTCCCTCTCAGCATGGGGACTGAGCAGGAGACCCTCAAGGAGTTAGGTTATACTCTACCCATCATTGAAATGATGATCCACTCAAGATGACCTTAGTCTTCCAAGGTCTATTACAGAGTATGGAGAAGATTTCTCTGGTTACAATCCATCGACATACCAAACAAGGTATCTCTCCCACTATATGTCAATTCCTACAGGAAGGTTTTGACAAGGGTCTCCAACTGGCAACCTTGTGAGTCCAAGTTTCGTCTCTGGGTGCACTTCTGCTGGCAGATTCAGGGGAGTCCTTGGGTGCTCACCCTCATGATGGACAATGCCTGAGAGCAGCAATGCTAAAACATCTTCCAGTCAAGCCCATTGTCCCAACCTGGTCCTCAAGGCCCTAACCAAGACTCTTTGAGCCTCTTAAAGAAGCTTCCCTTCTCCACCTGATGGTGAAGGTCACTTTTATTTTATAGCAATCACCTCAGCACGACGCATCCATGGGATAGGAGCCCTGTCGACCAGAGCCATACTCTGTTTCATCAGGACTCAGTGGTCCTACCAACAGCTCCCTTTTTACCGAAGGTGATTTCTTTTTCACTGCAACCAAGAATTGAAACTTCCTTCTTTCTGTCCTCACATTCAGAACGAGAAAGAGGGAATTTCGCACATTGGACACTAGAGCACTCAAGCTATACATCAAAAGAACAGATTCCATAAGCAAGACTTAGAGTTTATTTATTCTCACTTCAGGGCAGAATATGGGCCAAAAAGCAACAGAAGACACTATTGCCAGATGAATTCATTCCACCATATCCATCGCCTACCAGAAAGCAGGGGTAGCCCTACTAGGTCCAGTGAGGGCTCACTTCACGAGAGCAATGGTGGGATCCTGGGTGGACTCCCGAGAAGCCTCACCAGCAGGCTTATGCAGAGCAGCCACTTGGTCATCCATCCATACCTTTGCAAGGTTCTACAAATTGGATGTGTCTGCCTCTGTGGAGGCATCTTTCAGCCGCCTGGTCCTCCAGGCAGGGGTGGACCTGTGAAGAGCTATTGACATTTTTCCCAGCTGGGAAGGAAGGGGATGTACTGCTTTAGTGTATTCCAGTAGTTATGAGCCCAGAGACCAGCTTTAGGAGAGAGAAATAGAAATTTAAATACCTGTACATTTTCTTTTTTAGACTGTTGCTCTCTGGGCTCCTTCCCTCCCAGAATGTTTGAAGTCAGCCATCTAGCCACATGTTCAGATTAACATTTCTTCTTTTTGTTTCCAAGTTCTGTAGTACTATAGGGGACAACTGCTTTAGGAAGAACTGATGGCTGCAGGAAATGGAGGGGAGGATGTAGTCTCCCTACAGAGATCTGTATCCGGCCTGTCACATGGTACTAGGAAGGACCAACCAGTAGTTATGAGCCCAGAGACCAGCAGTCTGAGAAATAAAATTGATAGGTATTTAAAATTTCTATAGATTGACAGTTGTTGATTGTTACCCTCTATCTTGAAGCCATCGTGTGTCCTTCACTAAGGCAGACAAGGTGGCAGATGCTTTGTTGGAATTTTCTCCTGTGTTGGGTTTCACAGGAGGTTATCTCTGATCAAGGGGGTAACTTCATGTCGGACCTAATGCAGTGTTTGTGGGAGAAGTGTGGCGTCGTACAGAGACACACAGCGCCTTACCACCCACAAGCCAGTGGTCTCATAGAAAGATTTAATGGGACCTTTAAAGCTATGCTTATGGCATTTGCAGATCAACATGGGCTGGACCGGGAGAAATACCTGCCCCACCTGCTGTTTGCCTACAGGGAAGTACCACAAGAGTCGACTGGGTTTTCACCCTTCGAGCTCTTGTATGGATGCAGGGTGAGGGGGCCCCTAGATTTAATATAAGACTGAGCGATAAGCATGCCACCCAGGGGACTCCCGTAGTGGAGTATGTGTTAAAATTCAGGGAGACTCAAAGCTTACAGGTGTGGCCCAGAGCAACCTGACAGCTGCCTAGCAAAAACAAAAGACCTGGTACAATCGTGGAGCCAGAGCTCTGTCATATGGGGTAGGACAGGAGGTGATGGTTCTGATTCAGATCCAAAAGGACAAGCTGCAAGCTGAGTGGGCAGGGCCATACAAGGTAGTCTGGCAGGCAAACAGTGTTAATTACATTGTAGAGTTACCTGACCAAAAACATACTCACAGGATGTATCATGTGAACATGATGAAGCTATATTTTAATTGGGTTGACATGGTACTTGTGGTTTGCAGTCCTGGAGAGAAGCTAGGTGGGGGAAGACCCCCTTCTGAACTTGTTAGCCGACAGCAAGCAGGCATAACCTGTGGAGGCCATCATGCTGTCACCCCAGTTGACACTTGGACAGGCCCAAGAATTGAGGACCACTTTGCGAGACTTTGCCCCCTCATTTATGGCATAGCCTGGACAGACACCACTAGTGGTGCATGACCTAGACATGGGGACCCAAGCACCTATACATAGGACAGCTTCATTACCAGGTGTCAGACAGTCCTCAAGGAACTTAGAGGGAGGTGGAGGAGATGCTGGATCCAGAAATCTTACAGCCCTGGGCCTCACCTGTAGTCCTTGTACCAAAACCAGATGGGACTACATGGTTCTGCATAGATTATCGTGGGCTTAATACCATCATGAAATCTGATGTCCACCCAGTGCCACACACAGACTAACTGCTTAACGAACTGGGAGGCGTGACATCCTTGACTACAGTAGAGCTGACAAAGGGGTACTAGCAGGTGAAACTTACCAAGGCTAGGGAAAGGTCAGCATTCATCACTCCAATCATCCTGTTAGTTAAAGGTTATGCCCTTTGGGATGAAGAATACTCCTGCTACATTCCAGCAATTAGTAAATCAGATATTACAGGATACAGAGGACTTTGCAGTTGCCTACCTGGATGATATTGCCATTTTCAGCAATAGCTAGGAGAAGCACATGATACACCTGAGGGAAGTGTTGGGCCGAACACAGGCCAAAGGTCTGACTGTTAAGGCAGAAAAGTGTCAGGTGGCCATGGTAGAGGTCACTTACTTGGGACATACGGTGGGGCAAGGCCAACTTCACCCAAACCAAGCAAAGATAGAGGCTATTGCTTCATGGCCTACACTTGAAACTCTCATAAGTCAGGAGCTTTTTTGGGGACAGCAGGGTATTATAGAAAATGTATTCCCAACTACAGCTCCCTGACCACTCCTTTATCTGGGTTGCTGACAAATAAGTCTAGGAAGGTAAAATGGGTTGCAGACTGAGCAGGGTGTCATGCAGCGGCTAACCTCACTGTGCAGAGTCCCAGTGCTGGATAGCCCAGATTGCAGCCGGCCATTTGTGGTACAGATAAATGCCTCAGACATGGGAATAGGGGCAGTTCCCAGTCAAGTATCCAATCAGGGAAGAGGGCACCCCATTGTATACTTAAGCAAGAAGCTGCTTCCACTGAAACAGGCCTATTCAGCTGTGGAGAAGGAATGTCTTGCCTTAGTTTGTGCATTAATAAAACTGGAACCATACCTATGCACGGTGTCAGCGTGGCTCAGTTGGTAGCACATCTGCCTCTGGACCAGAAGGTCGGGGTCTCGTCCCACACCGGGATTGGACTTGCACCTAAAAATCGCTGGCATCCGAGTGCTGTATTGGGGGGTGCTGTACTGCTGGGGTGTGCCGTCCTTCTGATGAGACGTTAAACCGAGGTCCCTTCTACCCATCCTGGTGTTGTCCTGGTGGGTGTCCAGGTGGAAGTAAAAGAACCCAGGGCACTCTTCGCAAAGAGTAGGGAACATTCCCGGTGTCCTGGCCAACATTCCCCTTCCCATAAGCCGGTTCATGCAATTATCCAGGCTGTGTGTGGGTGATGATGTGCGATATGGCCGCCACCACACATTCAGTCACTTCACTACCAGTCTAGCATTGCTTGTAAAGCGCTTTGGTTGTAAGAAAAGTGCTATATAAATGCAGATTCTTCTTCTTCTTCTTCTTCTTCTTCTTCTTTATGGGAGGCATTTTAAGGTCCAAATGGACCACAACCCATTAATATGGTTGGGCCAAATGGGAAATTTCTGAGACTGAGATTTTGCATAGGAATGGACCCAAAAATGGGAACGCAGATGGTCTGTTCTGCATACTGGATCTATAACATAACTGAGAAGAACTGCCTCCAATAGGGGCATGTTCCCCTCAGGTTCCATTTTAGGGGGAGGAGTGTGGCACGATAGGCCTATATCCATTTATGTGGGTTCATATTGTATATGCTGTAATGTACTTTAGGATTAAGACACTATCTCTTTAAAAGGCTTTTAGGAATGAACTTACAAAATAGCCTTAATTGTTCTAATGGCTAGGGTTAATGGTATGTCTCAAGATAAGGAGATGGGTATATGGCCCAGGAAGGCATAAAATATCTCACTGTGGCTTTCCATGACAGGGAAAAGTAATGTAGTAACCTATGGGTCAGAGGTTAAGCAAAATGCATGGATCAGATGTCACTGGGATTGACATGAAACCACAGTGACACCTGCAGTAAAAGGCAAACTGTTGCACCGTACTATCTGTATTGTCTTGGGGCCATCTAACCCCACCCCAGTGGAAATAAAGTGGGTGTGTCCAAAACATGACTATCCTGTATTTATCAGACACACATTTTGGAACTCTGAGCAGTTGATAAACAGTTTAGCTGGGGTCAGATAGTCTGTCCAGCTGGCATATAATTGTAGACCAGAAGTATATGTGTAGGCCTTGAAAAAATCTGTACAGACGTGTGTGTGTGTGTGTGTGTCTGTCTGTCTGTCTGTCTGTGTGTCTGTGTGCGATTTCTCACATACCGATCAGAAAATTCTGATTTTAAGTCAGAATTTTGGACACCAAGTCTTTTTCACCAAGGAAGCACCTGATGTTTTTAAAAGACATTCAGAGGAACTAACTTGGGATAAAGATGTTAGTTTCTCTCCATCCCTCCCCAGGACGCATCTGGAATCTAGAGTTGCATCGCTCAGTATGCCTTCCTGGTAAAACTTTTACATAAAGAATTGCCACAAACTGTTGCTTAAGGACTATCTCTACAAGGACATTTAAAATCTTGTCTGGACTCTAACATCAAAACAAGGTATAGTTTAGAATACCAGTATCTAGTGTTTTTCTGTAAACCATCCAGTTTTACTTTTGATATTGTCTGCATTTCAAAGTTCTTCCAAACTGTAGACTTTTCTGTATTGCTTTTATTTTAAGTAAACTTCTATGATTTTCCTATCAACTCTGCCTGGGGTCTTGTTAGAGTGATTTAACATTTTAACAGAAAGGTTTTGAAAAGACGGTGCCTTGACAGATAGTACTGCTTGGCTATCGTACCCAAACTACTTAGGAAAGACGTAGCCAGTGACCGCGGTGGGATTCAAGTACTGAAAGTAGTGCAGAGTCAAGGGAACACGAGACTACAGTTTCCACTCTCCCTCTGGGACAAGGAAGGTTGGTAAGTCTTCCGGAATCCACTACTCTGCAAGTTCTTAAAAGGGGATCCTCTCTGCAAACAGGAGGTCCCACTGGGCTGCCAGGGTTTGGGGCCAAGGGCTCGTGACAGATTTGGTGGCAGGGTGGGCTATTTTATGCTTTCCTTATCTTGAGACATACTATCCACCCTAGCTATTAGAACAATTAAGGCTATTTTTGTAAATTCATTCCTAAAAGCCTTTTAACTCATTTGCAGCTGAGAACATGTCTGAAAGCGACAGGCAACAGTACTCTGTTGTGCCAGAGAACGAATACAGACATCAGCTACTGAGTCCCTGTGTGCCCTGGCGATGTCTGTAGTCTGCACTAATGAGTTTGCATATTACTTGCCAGCCAATCAAGATAGGACTTATTGATCATCTCTGGGTGATGACCCACATTGTCAGCCACTTGTGATTGGTGGCACGTGTAGGGGGTCGCATTCGAAAAATTTTAGTAAACCCGGTTTTAGTGTCTGTGTCCTCACTTTGCTGCAGTGTGCATGGAGAATAGTGGTGGAGCTGCTATTCACATCTGATTGCATTTAGCCAGACTTTCTGAGCCACCTGATATTGCCCCCTGGATATTCATCTGCACACAGGTAATTTATATTTGCTGTTGTGGGTACTATTGTGCGTTTGATTTTTCCCTTTTTGAGGCTTATAAAAGCCGGGTCACTGAGTCAGAAAACTGGAAGTAGGCTCCTCAGTGAACGCAGCTTTCAAGCTCAGCTTTTTTTTTTTTGCCTATTTCCCTGTGATTGCTTTATTTTTTTTAAATGCAACAATTCATTTCTTATCGAGGCAGAGCAGGTAACGATGGTAGAGCCAATGTCTTTTTCAGGGCTAGTGTCTTGCTGTCCCCAGGGTAATTCACACACCGAGAGCAAGGTGCAGCCAGGTAAATGGGTATCGGTACTTCTTTTTTCCTTCCAGGATTGTGTCGCCAAGCCACCCCCAAAAAAACACAACTTTGGTATGGGGGGCTGATGTATCTTTCAGGGTTACCGCCATCACAGGCTCCAAGTTCTGCATGATGAGAAAATTAGGTACAGCCAGATAACTGTTCCCTTTGTTGTAATGGGTTTGTGTCCCTGTGGTTACCTTCTGCCAACAAGCCATGTGTACTTTTTTCCACATGAGTGTTGGCAACATGAGGGACACAAAGGTTTCCAGGGACCATCTGTGGCTCAGAGGTCTAGAGTGAAGGGAGGGCATGAATGAAGGGGTTACTCTACAACAGTAGATGTTTTTGCGACATTGTCCTGGGGGTAGGGGTGGATGCTGTGTGTTGAAGGGTGGTGGGGAGACCCCTGACACAAGTGAGTGGTTTTGTGATGAACGGTCTCTGATGGTGTAGGGTGGCCATTGGACAAGCAATTCTGTTTTTGGTCTCCTAGTGTGGGGTAATGGCCCCCGTTAGAAGGTGTTGGGCCTCAAAGGGGGGGCTTCTAATACCAGGAAATGGTGTTTGTGGGATGGTGCCCAGTGTTGCAACACTCAGCACTATCCCACAAACATGCCGTGTACCATTTTTGTCATGTTGCCAGGGCTGGGGGTGGGACAATAGCACAATGGCACAGAATGCATTTTTGTGATTCTTCTGGGTCTTGGGGTGGGGGCGGGACAATTGAACACCAGGGAATGGTGTTTCTGTTATAGTGCCGTGTACCATAGGATGGGGAGGACACTAGACACCAGGGAATCCATTTTGTGGCATGGTACCATGTGTTGGATAGTGGGGGCCTGACACTAGGAATCCATTTTGTGAGATAATGATGGGTCTCAGAGGGTGGTGGGAGCCCCAGACAACAGGCAATGCTGTTTGCAGGATGTTGGCCAGTGATCCAATGCCCGGCACCATCCAACAAACAGTGGTACCTGCTGTCTTGGTGCTCCCCTACCCTCTAAGACATGACACCATCGCACAAAATGGCTTCCATGGTGTCCAGGTCCTCCCTCCTACTGTCAAACACCCAGCACCGTGGCACAAAATGGATTCCCTTGGGACCAGTGGTCCTCCCACCTACACCCAGTTGTTTGATGGAGGATGTTTTGATGCTGCTGCTGTTTTTGGTTTGGTGTGTGAGCATGCCAAAGGCAACTCCATTCCAAGGTGTTTTGTCGCAGTGTGTGTGGTGGGAGCTGGTAATGGTGTTTTTGGCATGATTCCATTTCTCTGATGGTGTAGGGGAAACCACTTAATATCAGTGCATACAGTTTGTGGGCTGGTGCCGGGTTTTGGAGAGTATGCAGGGTGTGGTGTAGATATGCACACCGAAAATAATTTTTGTCTGCTGCTCATGGTTGTTACATGGTAGCATGGAGCCACTTGACATCAGGGAATTCTGTTTGTGTGATGGGTGGGAAACCACTGGACAGCCAGGAATCCATTTTGTGTTGCAGTACCAGCAGTCTGAGTATGTGGACCACCACTAGGATGCCAGGGAAAGTGTTTTCTGTCATGGGGCTGGCTGATGGAGGGTGTGAGGGGAGGCGCCCCACAGATGCCAGGCAATGAATTTTGGTGGATGGTACTGTGTGTTTTGGAGGTGGGACCTCGGGAACCAGGAAATGTTTTTGGTCTGATGGTGCTGGGTCTTGCAGTGTGGCGGTGAGTCCCCTGACAACAGTGAATGCTGTTTGTGGGATGGTTCCTTACTGGTTGTATTGCTTGTTGTTTTGAAGGTGGGGCCATGAGTTGTGACCCCAGTGCAAAGATATGGTTGTATGTTTTTATTGCAGACGATAGAGAGAGACCGCCCCGAGATCGAGAGAGACTGCACACACACCTTGATAACCACCAAAGATCAGCCCCGGAAATATGGAGAACTACAATAATGACCTGCTACACCTGTTTGACAGTGGCAGTGACAATGAGGTGGATGAATTTGTTCTTTTTGATTCAGACAACGAGGTGGACTTGGTGCATATGATGCCTTTGAGTACACCGGACAGTGATGACAGTGATTTCAGTGATGAAGATGATCTGCCACTGGCTATGCTGCAACAGAAAACGCACTCCATGAAGAGTGAAGAGGATGATGTGCCACTGGCCAAGCTACAGCGGTGGAGGAATGACACTGACAGTGAAGATGATCTTCCTTTGGCTACACTGCAGCATGTGAGTACCCAAACTGAAACTGATGATGCGGAACATCATGAGCAACCTTCGACACATCTGGATGCAGTTCACATTGATGAATTGGCAAGTCGCTTACAGCAGGTGGACGTTAAGGAATTCAAGCAGCCAGTGGGTCCCACCACAGTGTTGAGTGCAGAGAAGACTTTCATGGATTTCATGAACCTTACATTTCCTCCAATTCTCTATGAACTGATTGCCAAGGAGACAAACCAGTACAGTGCTCGTAAGCAGGCAGAAGCAAACAAAGCTGACCACCGATGGACTCCAGTAATTGCGTGAGACATAAAAGCTTTACTTGGAATGCGACTGTACATGTCTGTTAAGGCACTACACTACCGCATGTACTGGGGGAAGCACCATCTCTACGGACATTTACCAATCTCAAAGTTAATGACCCGTGAGCATTATGAAAATATTATGCAGTATCTGCACGCCAGCGACAGCATGCTGAATCCACCAAGAGGATCGGAGGAGCATGACAAGCTACCTCACGTATGATCAATTATCGGCCATGTTCTCAAGGCATGCAAGGAGTACACCCACACTGAGAGCGCCACTTGATGAGGTAATGGTAGGCTTTAGAGGATGACTGTCATGCATGCAAGCCACAATGGTATGGAATCAAGGTATGTGTCCTTGCAGATCCTCATAATGTTTGTATCGGACTTCAGTTAACACTGGAAAAGTTGCTGGCACTGTGGAAGTGGGCATTGCAGAAAGTTGTGAAAGACCTAGGACCTGCATGGCAAAGGCACCATGTATATTTTGTTGATTACTTCACTTTGGTTCACTTGGCAAAAGAACTATTGAACTTTGGCTTGTACTCATGGGGCACAATGTGCACCAACAGGGCTGGATGGCTTGAAGAACTTAACAAATTATCAATGAAGAAGAAACCTCATGCTCATGAACAGTGACAGAATGGTTCACTTGTCGCCACAGCGTGCAAAGACAACCATCCCATTTTCTTGCTCTCAATGAACCATAACCCTACCTCACTGGCAGCGTCTGTGCCCAGAAGACAGAGACTGGACTCATGTATCAATTGCATGTCTGGACATCCTGGAGCAGTATAATATGCACATGAAAGGCTTGGACATCGCTGACCAGCAACTGGGTCAGTATCCTTGCACCAGAAAATCCAAGAAGTGGACATACTTATTCTGGTTTTTGTGGGACATGGCATTGGCAAATGCTTTTACTGTGTTCCGAGAGAGGGAAAATCATGTTCAGCAATCAAAGACTGGAAGGGTGAACAAGCACAGGCAACTGAATTCCCGCATGCTCCTCTCAGAGCATCTGTTGGAAGGATATGCCCATAGAAGACATAGTGCCTCACTTGCTGTAATCGAGCAGAATCAGACTGGTGCTACCCAGTGAAAGGGAAGAAGGGGAGGTGCAGAAATTGTTCGCAGAAAAAGAAATGTGCCAAACCATCATATACATGCAGCACATGCAAAGTACACCTCTGCGTCAATTGTTTTCCTGAGTATCACCAGTACAGATTAATGGGCTCAAACACCAGAAAAGATTTTATCCCCAATATTTCCTCTGCAGCTTCTCTGATTGTACATGACAAGGAGCTGCAGGATGAATGTGCAAGTTCGAGAGACCGTTGAGTGTGACGTTGAATGTTTGGTTGAAGCAAATTCCTGATGGGGAGTGACTTCAAGAGAGTTCGGGAGACCAGAGTGTGCAAGTTTGGGAGACCAGAGCCATGGGCGTGAAATGAATCTTCATGCGTTGTTGGTGTTTCTGAGGTAATGCAGTGACATGCCGGTCATTGAACGGGCTGCGCCAAATGAAAGTTCAAACTACTGAGCTAAAAGCGTTCTGGTGAGTGAAAGTAAGGGAACAAGTGGCGGAAACGTTACTTAGGAGTTCCTGGGTGGTGAGATAAAGGTATGGTAAAACTGTTGCTTTCAGAAAGGATCATGAGCGTGGTTTCACACAGAAGAGTACAGTTGGTGTCAGGCTTATTTCACTCAACAGACCAAGGGGGCCAACTGAAAGAGCTAATGGAGGGCTGAACCATGCATTACTTTGGGAGTCCTCTGTTTTCTTTTATATCTGAGGAAGTTTCTTTTCCCTTTGGTCAGCTGGGAAGCACTGTTACATGTCATGTGTGATAAGCATAGCAGATCTCTGCCTGATAGTGGATATATGTCACTGGCCACCCACTGTCATTTGTGAGCGTACTGAACCCAGGGGAGCAGTCACTTGGTGGCTCAGCAGGCAATGTTTTGACAGCAATCACAACAATGATGTGGTGTGGTGGCAGAGGCTGATGTGTCAGCTGACAGACTGAGAATTGTAACAAAATATTATCAAAGTATAGGACTGGAATGATCAAAAGGAATGGTGGGAAAAACCTCAGAAATAAAAAGTGGCAAGTGACTATTCCAGTGTGCCTGTTTTTATCTCCATTGCCTCTTTCAGTACAATTTATGTGGAGTGGAGGTTTTAGCTCAGTATTTTTTATTTTCATTTGGCCATCACATTGGCTGTCCTGTGTTTCCACGCCGTCCTTAGTGTGTGACGCCGACTGTTTGCTTGAAACAAAGTCCTGGGGGGGGGGGGTGAAAGAACGGATGACATCAACAGATGAGAAGTTGGAACTATTTTTTTTCATCACAGGGAACCACAAACAGGGAAGAGGTTGAACCTTTTTTTTTATAAAACAAAATGCCACAGACAACAGAGGAGAGGATGGAACTACTTTATTCACAGAAGGTTGACACAGACAGCAGAAGAGAGGTTGGAACTACACCAGGTAAGAATGTAGAAATCGCTTCAGTGCAGATCATCACGAGATGCCATCTGAAAAGGTAAGAAAAATGTCATTGGGTGATTGTAATAATTTTGTTGTTGACATTCTGTATTCTGCATTCTATATGCTAAGACTTGTGGCCACCGTGCTGAATATCATGGGTGCCGCTGTGCATATCTGTATGTGTTGTGATGCTATGCCCACAAAGTGCACAACACTGCTCATTATTACACGTGCATGTTGTGCGAGAGATTGTGCCACCGTGCACCTCATGACATTTGTAATGATGCTGGGCAGGATTCTCAAAAGGGACGCACCCATCATCCGAGATGTCCTGGCACACCCCCGATATGTGCCATAGCGCAATTCTGGAAGGTGGCCAATGTGCTGGAGCAACCCCATTGTGCCAACGCATCACAGATGGCCTGCATACTGCCCATAATATGTGGCATATCTGGAGGAGCTATGCCCATGCATATGGGGCGCAGACCCATTCACAGCCCAACTTGGAGGCGCATCCCCAGAGCAAGTCCAGAGATGCACCTCCCAAAGATAAATCTACTTCAAGTAGACTTAAGTGGGTGGCCACCCGTAGGCAGGCTGCTGTACTGCAGACAGCAGCCTGCCCACCTTGGCAATCCAGTGCCCCCCCTGCTCATATCCCCATAAAGACACAACAGCACCCAAGTATCTCTGGTAGTCCAGTGAACCTCCTCCCTGCTCCTAGATCTGGTATCACAATGTCAGACCCAAACACTCCCTGGTAGTCTAATGTTCCCCCCCTACATGCCTGTATCCATGTACTGTATGGCAGCATACCAGGCATTCCTGGTGGTCTAGAGTCCCACCCGCTCCATGTTCATATCCCCGGCAATAGTAGAGCACCTGACAGAACCCCTGGTAGTGTTGTGGACCCCCCCGCTGACCCAATTGCACATGACATGAATGACCAACATCTCCCTGGTGCTCCAGTGGACCCCCTCCACCCACTTAGGCACACCCTCCATACCCTGCTCCTCCTGCCCCAGCTAATGCTGAACATCTGTGGGCAGCACATCCCACCCGCAAACCGCCATGGCTACCGCCGACTGTGCTGTCAGTGAATGACGGTGTAGTATGCCTGTAAGCTGATTGGTAGACTCTGTTGACCAATGGGCTTGCAGTGTGTACTTACATGTCCATTCACAATCTGGAATGACCAACTGTCACACAGTTGTGAATGAAAGCCAGATAGTATAGCACACCTGCAAGCCCATTAGTCAACAGGGTCTATGAATGGGCTTACAGGCGTACTGTATACTGTCATTCACTGACAGCACAATTGGTGGGCAGCCATGGCGGTTTGCAAGTGGATTGTGCTGCCCACCAACCTTCAGCATTAGCTGGGATGGGGGGAGCAGGGTGTGGAGGAGGTACCTAGGTGGGTGGGGGGGTCCACTGGACCACCAGGGAGATGTTGGACATTCTTCTTCTGATGCGATCGGGTCAGGGCAGGGAGGGGGGTTCCACTACACTACCAGGGGTTCTGCTGGGTGTTCTACTATTACTGGGGATACGGGCATGGGGGAGCACTAGACTCCCAGGGAGGTGTGGGGCACTGTACCTTATTTACGGGACTGTGGGTGGGAAGGTGCCGCTAGACAACCGGGACTTCAGTGTTTGGTGTTGAAGACTCACAGCCCTTGCAGGGAGCTTGGTACATTTTGCTGGGTACATCCCTGCAAGTGCAATGCAAATGGGGCCATAGTGACAAGCAAATGGCCCCATTGCGCCTTGCATGTCTAATGGCCCCATTTGCATGTTGTTGGCTCTGAATGGAGGTTTTGATCACAGTGCATCATGAGATGCACTGCCCCATTGGTTTTCCAGCCTGAGCGAGGGTTGTACCACGCATCCGGGGCTGGGCGCAGCTGTGGTATTCACAGAGGGATGCACCAGGGGCATTCCCTGGTGCATCTTCTGTGAAGATCAGTTTGCGTTTGGTGCATCTCATCTGCACTGGGGCAGCTGAGTTGTGCTGAGCGCAACTCCTTTGTGAATCCTGCCCACTGTTGAATGTCTTTGCATATGTTGATGGTGCACTGTGTGTGCATGGTTGGCTAAAAATGATAGACTCTCTATATACAGTGTGTGTGTGTGTGTGTGTGTGTGTGAGAAATACAAAATCACACATGCCCCCACAATGCAAAGCATCATGGGCTGCATTTGCAAATCACCACAGATTATGCTGGTTCAACTTTAAGCAGAAATGCATGGTGCCGAAAGGCCTCTCACACAGTTTGCAAAGGGTGCCAACAGAAGACGTTTTGTTTGGACTGAACCAGAATCATGCGTCAAAGAAACAAGTTTTCTGAGGGGAAAAAAAAGAAACGAAACATTTCAAAGTGATTTTCTGAAATCTGACATTTAATTTTAAACGAAAACATGGGGGGGGGAAACAAGATTCCCCTTTCTTACATGGAAATCATTAACTTTTTATTGCAGGTTACACAAGGGACAGGGCATGTAAACTGTGATATATACTTTTTCAATTAAACATAACATTAATAAAACATAGAATTAATTAAATCAAAACATCATTTATTTACACTTTGAGATGTTGTCTTTTAACTGGTGTGTGAGTGGTTCTGAATAAGGAAACAGTTTAGGTGTTTAGCAAACAAAAATGATGTGTCTGGATGTCACATTGAAGCACAAAGAAATGACAAAATTTTTTAAAGTTTTTTATTGATGAAACTTCAATTCTTATACTGTCCACATTATTTCAATGGAAATGAAGATTTTTAACACAAAAAAACAAACTTTAATGTGCCTTCTTGAAAATACACATTCAACAACACTGGGGCACTGCATGGCCCAGCCATACCAGAGAATGACTCATTTACTGATCTGACAAGGAGTCAATATGGTTTGTATATGTGAGAGAGTCATTACTTGTGACCCTTGTGTACTTAAATGATTGTACCTGATCAATCTGCTCACCATGCTTATTGGTGATATCGAGGGGGGGGCCTGTGCTTATTGTAATGGCTGGAATGGAGCACGGCCTTGTTTTTCTTGTAGTTCAGTAGCAGCCGTTTCCTACAGAGCCAGTCTTCAAATTTGTTGAAGGAGGTCTGTAGATCTGTTTGTAGTGCTGCCTGGGAGGTGCTACTACTCAGCAGCACAGCATCGTCCACATACAGGATGAGATTGGAGTCACAGGCCATAGGCAGTTCATTAACAAAGAGGTTGAAAAGCAAGGGACCAAGGATTGATCCCTGAGGAACTCCTAGAAGTACTTCTCTGGAGCTGGATAATGTCTGCCTGATTTTTGACTCGCTGACTCCTTTGTGATACGTAATCATTGAACCACTTTAGGGCGTTTGGTGCCACTCCCAGTCTTTGGAACTGGAATATCAGTAGAGGGTGGTTGACAATATCGAAGGATTTAGTGAGGTCGATGAAGATGGACCCCACCAATTTGCCTTCATCTAGTGCCTTGTGTGCGTAATCAGAGTATGCAAGCAATGCAGTGGTAGTACTGTGTTTCTGCAGGAAACCATGTTGGTTTGGGCAGAGCAGATTGTACTTGTTTAGGTATTTGGAGAGTTGGTTTGCCACGATTTTCTCCAGCGCTTTGGATAGAGGGGAAAGGATAGATATTGGCCTGTAGTTAGATACCAGTGCCTTGTCACCATTCTTATGCACTGGAGTTACCAGGGCTTGCTTCCAGACTTCTGGGAATTGAGCTAGGGCCAGGGATTTGTTAAATATCATCGTAATGGGTTTGATCAGAACATCAAGTGTCAGAGATGGTATCTTCATGTCTATCCCATCATTCCCCAACCTAGTTTTTCCTAGGACTTTCCTGACCATTGTTAGGGCCTCTCTTTCAGTCACCTTCTTAAAGTAGAAAGTTGGGTGGTTTGTAGTGGTAAGGTTGGTGCAACCTTGGTCATCCACCGGCAGAAGGAAGTCTGGGGTAGTACTGGGGACAGGTCAGTGAAGGCCTGGTTAAAGGCATCGGCAATGACTAGAGGATCTGTGGAGGGTGCGTTGTTGACATTGAGTGTTTTAGGACTTAGCTTCTGGTCTTTGCCAAGGGTGTTATTGAGATTATCCCAAAACCTCTTTCCATCTCCCCAAGCGTTGTTGAGCTGAGTCTTATGGAAGTTGGCCTTTGCGAGCCGGACCAGTTTAGTGCACTGATTTCTAGCAGTTTTGTAACGTAAGTCGGCTTACAGCCAGAATTTAAGGCTTTGGCCTAGAGGCAGTCCCTATCTTTTAGGGGAGAGTGTGTAGCCTAGAGGCAGTCCCTTTTTTTTAGGAGTGTGTGTGTGTGTGTGTGTGTGTGTGTGTGTGTGTGTGTATATGTATATGTATATATATGTGTATATGTATGTATATATATATGTGTATGTGTGTGTGTGTGTGTGTGTGTGTGTGTGTATATGTATGATATATATATATGTATATATATATATATATATATATATGTGTGTGTGTGTGTGTGTGTGTTGTGTATAGTATATATATATATATATATATATGTATATGTGTGTGCATAGTGTGTGTGTATATATATATATATATATATATATATACACACATATATAGAGCAAAAACTCCATTTAATGCATTAGTTAGGTCGACTCCACAGCGACAAAGTGAGGAAATTCGGTTTAGGGTTGAAAACCCCTTGGACCCCTGCCCCCCCCAACCGGTATTAAGTGCGCATTAGTTAGTCGGTCCTAACTCTCACCCCATCACATGTGTAAAGCAGCAGAAGTATAGGAGAATGGGGTGAGAGTTAGGACCGATGACCCCAATGCCAATTAAATGGAGCTTTTTGCCTCTAATTTCCCTTCTCTTTGAGAATAACCAGAAATAGTGAATGTAATGCAGCGGCGGGAGCGTGGGGCCCTCTGGGCCCCGTGCTCCCACCGCATGATATCTTGTGGCATAGTAACAGGAACAGCAATGCAAACAGAAGCGCAAATGAAAACACAAAGGATAACGCACATGGTGGCGTAGACGTCAACGGTAAGTGAAACGGGTACGGAACCGCAAGTGAAAAGGGCAATGGTAACAGTAATGTAAGCGCACAGGCTGGTTTTCCCCAAAAGCTGCATAGAGAAAGACAGTGAGTACAAAGAATATATGCATAATAATGGGTATCGGAGCAGAAAATGAGGACTTGGAATACTAAATAGGTTATCTCAGGAACCGTATGACGTAGGAAAAAATGTAAAAGTCATATGATTTACGACTGTCCTGGCTAGTTTTGTACTTAGCCCCTGAAAGGGGCTAAGTACTTTTCCAATGAAAGTCTGTATCCCGCACCATTTCTGAGCTACGGCCCTGAAAGGCGCGGCTAACGCCGTAATGTTATCCTATGGGGGGAAAAAAAGAGAAGTTCGGAGTGCCATAACTTTGCCTCCCTGTAATATTTTTTCACCAAACCACTGAAAGCCACATCTGTGGGCTGTTGGCTGTCTTCCCTCTAAATTTCAGGAAAAAGGACCAAACCATTATTTTGCAGCAGGGTGCCAAAGGATTCCTGTAATGCGTCGGGCGCCGTAATGTTATCCTATGGGAAAAACCGTCAAATTTGGAGTGCTGTAACTTTGCCGCCATGTAATATTTTTCAACACAACACTGAAAGGCACATCTGTGAGATGTCAGCTGCGTTCCTTCAAATTTCAGCCCAAAACTCCCAACCGTTCTTTTGCAGCGGGGTGCCAAAGAATTGCTGTCATTTCCCTACAGCCTAGAAAAGTACTGTCGCAATTCGCAATCAAGATGGCGGCCATGCTGGGTAGCCATCTGTGAGCGCTTCGTTTTGCTCGTTTGTTTTATTTAGTTTTATTTATTTTTTGGCCCGTTCGTTGAGTGGTTATGCTGTTGTACCATCGTATTAAGGACCGCATTATTTTCTGTCTGGTTTTGTTGTCGATTATTCCATTTTAAGCTGTTTGGAACTTGCCTGCCTGAAAGCTGTATTGTGTCCAGCCGTGTCATTTCCAGCTGCTGTGTGGTCCTGTGGTTGGCTGCTGGCTGTGTGCTGGGAGCGGCATGTGGAGCTGGGTTCGACTGCCGCTGGTGCTGTGGAGAAATTTTGGTTGCGGGCGGCCTGGGGTTTCTGGCGGCTGCCTGTGTGCTTGAGGTGAATGCTGGACTGCGAGGAGGAACGTCAGTGGTGGAGTGTCGGTTCCCATTCGGGAAGGATTATTGCCGAACCAGGAAGAGAAGTAATCAGGAACATATTGTGATTGGACTTGCTGTAAGGAGGAAGCGCCTGGGACTGTGGAAATTGTGGATTGTTTCAATTAAATTGTCCAGATTCCCTGGTCCGACAGGGTAGCGGGTTTCTCTGCCTCCGAGGGCGGTGGGTTAGCTCACTCTATTGAGAGAGGGGTACCATCGGAGGGTGGTTCAGCCTGTCTCATTGCTCACGAGGGTCAGGTTGAGTCTGGACTTCTGGTCGATGCTTTCTCTGGATGCCTGCAGGATTTAATGAAGTCGGATTTGTGTGGACTGTGGTGTGGACTGCTACTTTGGTGATGTATACCTGAACTTTCATTATTTTCAATTATATTTTGGGATACGATTGGGAGGACCAAAACCTGAGCTACTCAGTCCAGTCTTGTAGAGAGAAGACTGTCTAAAGTTCTTTGGGCCATACTAGTGGTGAGAGCACAAAAAGTGTGGATAGTAAGAAGAAAAGACCTTGAACTCTTGTTTTGGTTTTCCTTTAGTATTGTGGACTCTGGGCCAAATTTTAAGGGTTTTGTGTAGGTGGAAAAATCCTTTTCTGCAGTGGTGAGAGCACTGTGGGAAGGGGTAGATGGACAAGTGCTTCTGATACATTTATGTGTAACACATTGTTATGAAACGTTTTATGCCTGATACTGGAATATGTTTAGTTTTTTTTTGTTTGTGTTTTATTTTAAAAGAGTATTTTGTTAGGGTATAATTTTAGTTAGTTTTGTTTTGCTTAGTTATAATAGTTATATTTTGTTATTTGTATGTTGTATTTTAAATTCTCTTATTTATATATTTTGGTGGGTTTTGTATTAGTTGTGTTACTACGTGTTGGAATGAAATAGGACAGTCGGCTATTCCCTCCAGGTCGGATCTCCGTCCTTTTCTGTCCCCTCTGCCACCGGAGTCTATAGAAGGTGTAGGGCTCTGGGATTGTGAGGGGAGGAGGAGGGTGGGCCTGGGCCTGGGGATGGAAAGGAGCGGGCGATAGGATTACGAGGTCAAGGAGATGCCCTGGGGTGAAATGGGTTCAGGAGAGGGGTTCTCCTCGTCTTGTGCCCATACCCAAGGGTTCTGGTTATCAGCGGTAACGCGGTCATCGTCTGAGATCCATCCTGTACGAGCGGTGTTGTGCAATGCTAGGTTTATTAAAAACAAGACGGCTATTGTAGCCGATCTTGTTGGGTCAGCTGACCTAGCTTGCATCACCGAGACCTGGCTGGATGAAAATGCTGGGCCAGTATTAGCTGCAGCAGTTCTGGCTGCATACTCTGTGATACACCGCTCGAGGCAGGATCATTGGGGCGGGGGTGTTGCCATTTGTTTTAAATCGGAATTGGGCCTGGTGGAGGTACCAGTGGGAGTCTTAGGCGAGGGTGTGGGGTGCAGGATACTTCTCGTATACCGTCCACCTGGTGACGGGAACGTTTTCCTGCAGGAAGTCGCAGACTTCATTGTCGACCTAACATTGGGGTCCCCCAGATGGTTGGTTCTGGGCGACTTCAATGCCTGGGTCGACAATGAACTCTCACGTTTTGGTCAAGACTTCCTCCTGTTGATGTTATCACTGGGCTTCACACAGGTAGTTTTCTCCTCGACCCATATTGGTGGGCACTCATTGGATCTGGTGTTCCTTCTGGGGATGGGGATATCTGATTTGGTGGTGGAACCACTAGGATGGTCTGACCATCATTCCATTAGGTTCAATTTTGAGGCCGCCCCTATTAGGTCAGCCCCTTCGGAAATGATCCGGTACTGCCCATTGAGGGGTGTGTCCCCAGATGACCTGATGGCGGTGCTGGACCTATCGGACCTTCCAATAGATTGCTTGGATCCAGGTGACCTAGTACAGGCCTAAAACAGGGCAGTTACCGGGGCCCTGGATTCTATTGCACCTGTTCCTGTTCATCCACTCACTCTTCGCCCCAGGTCTCCATGGTTTGATGAGACCATGAGGGAGTTGAGGAGGGTAGGACGAAGGCTGGAGAGGCGTTGGCGGAAGTCCGGTCTGGATAATGACAAACTTAGTTTGATGGACTATTATATGGCCTATCAATCCGCAATCTCTCGGAAGAAGGCAGAGTTCCTGTCCAGGGAGATAGCGGCTGCACAGAATAGACCAGCCCAGCTCTTTCAGACTGTGGACAGACTGTGCAATCCAGCCTGTCTTCAGCCGGGAGGGCCTTTTCCACAGAACGATGTGAGGAGTTTGCCTCTTCTTTGCAGATAAGGTTGCCAAAATCAGATTGATGTCCGCCTTCCCTCTCCAATGGGGGCAGTGATGGTCGGCCGGAGATGTCAAACACCCAGTTTGCATGGTTGACTTCAGCCTCCCAAAATCGAGGATATTAGACGGTCATCCGAGCGCCACGACCAACCAGCTGTGATCTGGACCCTGGCCCCACATATCTCTTAGTGGATTGTGTGGATAAAATCAGCCTAGTCCTGGCTTTGATAGTCTGGAAGTCTTTGGAGAGGGGGATCTTTCCTGAACCCCTTAAAGAGGCTATAGTTAGGCCTCTTTTGAAGAAGTCCTCCTTAGACCCAGACTGCCTAGCAAATTACAGACCAGTCTCTAACATACCCTTTGTGGGTAAGGTTATTGAGAAGGTGGTCACACTGCAATTGGAGGATCATCTGACCAACAACAATATCTACGATGCTCTCCAATCTGGATTTAGGAAAAGGCATAGTACCAAGACAGCACTTGTTCGTTTACTAAATGACCTCCTAATAGCGAGAGATCGTAGGACCCGTTCTATCTTGGTGGTACTTGATCTCTCTGCAGCATTTGACACTGTTGATCATGGTGTGCTGTTGGAGCATCTGCGGTCCATCTGTGGATTATCTGGTATGGTCCTCAGGTGGTTTAGATCTTACCTCAAGGTAGGACTCTGAGGGTGGTGTCGGAATTTTTTCCTCGGCATCAGTCTCCCTGCCTTGTGGGGTACTGCAGGGCTCTATTCTAGTGCCTGTTATTCATGTGTACATGCTGCCTTTGGGAGCGATTATAAGATGATACAGACTGGGTTTTCATATGCCGATGGATACCAGCTGTATGTCTTTTGTGCCCAGCCAGGATGCTGCCTTGTCGGTATTTAATAACTGCCTTGCAGAAATCCAAGATTGGATGAATGGGAGTTGGTTGAGGTTAAACCCGAGAAAACTGAGGTGTTGGTTATGGATAAAGGTCGCTGTGAGGCGGGTTTACCAGCTGGATCGCACTCTGGTTTATGTTGCAGGCGCTCCACTGACAACCTCAGATCAGGTGTGGAATCTTGGTGTAATAATTGATGACCGCTTGACGCTTAAAGCTCAGGTGTCAGCGGTGGTCAAAACTTCCTTTTCCATCTGAGGAATATTGCCAGGGTGAAGCACCTGGTTCTTCCAGAAGATCTTCCAACATTGATCCACGCCTTTGTTACCCCCGCCTTGACTATTGCAACTCCTGTACCTAGGGCTATCGGGTTGAGCTGCCATCTGCAGCTAGTGCAGAATGCATCGGCCAGGTTGTTGACTGGTTCTTCTAGATCCAGTCATATAATGCCTGGCTCCGTGGACTGCACTGGCTGCCAGTATTTTGGCGAATCACCTTCAAGGTCGGTCTTCTGACCTATAAAACTCTACATGACCAGGGACCAACTTATCTGAAAGAGCTCCTTTGCCCTTACTGTCCCTCCCGCCCCCTCCAATCCACTGACGAGGGATTGCTGGAGATTCCCAGGGTCTGTTTGAAATCTTCGGGGGCTAGGTCATTTAGCTTTGTGGCCCCGACCCTGTGGAATTCTCTACCTCGTCAGGTGCGAAATAGTCAGATTGTCCTGAGTTTTAAAGGAGCCTTGAAGACCCACCTTTTTAGTATAGCTTTTAATGATTTATAATATTTTTAAATTCTGTTTATTTATTGTTTTATGATATTGTGCAGGCACTTTGGATTGGAGAAAAGCGCCTTTTATAAATAAAAATTGATTGATTGAACTGTCACAAAAATTTGCAACACTTTCATGAACACGAAAGTACATTGTGAAAGTACTTTTTCCAGAAATTTGAAAAACATAATTCTGGGGTGTTTTACCCCAAAATAAAGACATGGCTAGCATCCTCAGGGTCCGACTAGGTGAATACAAAAATAATTAGGTTGCTAGAGGGTCTCAATTTTAAATGCCAAGCATTTTTTTGATCACTAACTGAAAACAAGATGGCGGATTTGCGACAGTAACAGGGCCATTTGAGACAGTAAAAATGCATTTGCGACACTGTCGAACTTTTTGTTAACTTTTCCCATTGACTTATAATGGGAAATTGTTTTTTGAATAACTTTTGAACCGTTTAAAATTTTTTTCATGAAATCTTCGAAAGGCACATCGGGGACCCTGTCCGCATGTTCCCTGAAGATTTTGGGCGGTCGCAAAACCGTGACGACCTGTAGGCTGATCAGAGAATTTGAAGTGCGTAAACACACCGCGAGATCATGCTTAATAACTCCGCAGCTGTATATCATACCAGTACGAAACTTGGCAGATCCCAAGGCCTATAGTTCTTGATCGTGTATTCCAAATTTCAGGCAATCCATCAAACGGTTGCAAAGTTATTAAGGTGCAAAGTTTTGGGATTTAACATAGAAATGGCTCCTCAACCCTAACTATAGTGGCACTACCGTGCCTATATATATATATATATATATATATATATATATATATATATATATATATATATATATGTGTATACACATAACATGCATAATTCCAGCCAGGTATGGTGATACATCGTCTGAGGTTGGACCGGGGGTTGCAGTCTGTTTAAGACCGAATTGGCTCTCACTAGTGTTCCACTTGAGGAGACCACCTCTTTGAATGTGCTGTTGTAGCAGGTGTGGGCTATCGAATTGCTCTCTATCTACCATCCACCAGGAGATGAGCAACAATTCCTAGGAAGTAGCGAACTTTGTTGTCGATCTGGCTTTGAGTCTCCCAGTCTGATGGTCCTGGGAGACTTTAATGCATGGGTCAGCTGACTTAACTCGCAATTTGGACAACACTTCCTCCAGTATGGATTCACTGGGCTTAACACAGGTGATTACCACTGCTACATATAAAGGTGGCCATTCTCTTGATTTGGTCTTCCTCCTGGGGATTGAGGCCTCTGATGTGGGGTGGAACCAGTCAGTTGGTCGGATCACTACACTGTGAGATTCAATTTGGTGCCCTCCTTGTAGGCCTTCCACCCCTGTGGAGATGGTCATGTACCACCCTTGGAACATTCTTCCAATGGCCTTGCGTGGTTCTTGACCTATCATTACTTCCTGTGCATTGAAATGATCCAGAGGTGCTGGTTATG